>RJWM01029134.1:0-24783 GCA_004363535.1 Dasyprocta punctata | reverse complement strand
GTTCATCTCAACTGTCTCAGGAGGTGGCATTCACCTGCTTGGGAAGCCATCCACAGCTCATTTTCCCCTGTATGAGGCTTGGAAGCAGTTCTGTTGTACTTTGGGAACCACAAAAAAGCCAGATGACTTGTCATTATGATGCTCCTCAACTTACACCAAATAAACCAGCCATTAATTGAAAATACCATAAAATGAAAATACATTTAATACATTTACTCTGAGTATCATAGCTTAGTAACATCAGAATACTGCACATTATTGGTTGTTTCCTGTTGCCTTTCTTTTTTACTTTGTGCGTAAGAAAATTGCAGTGTCTCTAAGTTACTACTTACAAAAATCGAGCAAAAGCTACTGCCACATGCCAGAGAACTCCAGGTGATTTACAACAATGAAAAGCTTGAGTTTCTTATGTAGTATCTATTATAAAAAGAAACTAGAATGACTGTCTCTTCAATGTAAAAGAAGTGAATAAATTGAACTCACATGTGTAAATACCATATTGTCTCCCTAGTGTAAGAAACTGAAAGAGCAAATACGATCCAAAACCTACAATAAATATTGTGTAAGGGTAAGAAACTGCTCAAAGAGGAAAAGTAACTGGGATAGGAGAAAGGAGGAAAGAAAGAGAAAAGGAAAAAGACATAAATTTGTATATATATATATATATATATACACACACACACACACACACATAAGATAGTTAAGATGACTGTACTACTAATTCTATTAGTTATTGGAAAAGAACAGTTAATACTCATATGATTAGATGAATTATCTATATCTGGTAATCTAAGCAACCCTTTTGAAGGTAACGATATGCAATATTACAACCATTGTTAAATTCCTATCATCTTATTTTGAATACCTATACTGTTATTGTTTTGGGCTTCTTATTGTTGTTTGTTTCTCTTTTGCTTTTTGTTTTTCTTTTCTGTGTCTTTTTTTCTGTTAAATAAATAAATAAATAAAGATTAAAATACAAAGGAAATGAGAGATATGCAACATTATCTTGACCACACTGCCTCCTAGAGAGCCCAGGAAACAGTGCATGCAATAGAGTACAAAGAGGAGTGAAAGGGTGTGTTTATCAGGGTAAAAAATTGTGCTGAATTTGCTTCTTCTGTGCTATAATAATTGTCCCTCTTTTGTAATTATATCCTGTTGGAAAGCTCCATAGCTTGGACTGATTTTTGCCTACCACAGATTTTCATTTCCAATAGTACCTCTGTATGACTAAGGAAATGGGCAGTCTCGGGTTGGCAGCTTCCATCGAGAGCACTTAAAGTCTCATTGCGTGGTTGTATAACCAGTTTGGGTCTCTACATCAGCTTGAATTTTCTCACTGGCATACCCTTTTGAAGATACCATATTGCTTGGGGGAAGAAAGAGGGGTGGCTATAATTTTTGTGGGTATTAGAGTTTTTTTTAGTATTGAAAGAGGGACTTAGATACCATTTACTTTAACCTTCTTTCCAATATGAGAATCTCCTATACTTACTTCTTGATACTCATCATGTGAGTACCTAAAATAAAGAAAATTTAGTATCCTTTTTGAAGAATTTTATTACCCTTTCTTATATTAGACAGAATTTATCATCATTGACCCTAGATGTGTCCACTAGATCCCCCATAGATGAAATCAGAAGGTATCTCACTTCTGTTTAGAGACTTTTGTCCTCTCAACCACTAACAAGTCTTTTTTTTTTTTTCCTTCTAGGCTAATAGCTCCAATTTTTCCCTCCATTCTATATACAAAATGATCTGCCAAACTGCTACCAACTTGGAGGGCAAAAATTGAGGAGGTAGAAGCGGATCAAAATGTTTGTATTTGCTACCGAACGTGTGCTGTTTCTCTCAGTTTTGTAACATCCGCAGATTTGACCGGCATATCATCTGATTTTTCATTAATATCCTAACCAGATGGTGTGTCTTGACAACTCATTTGCTTTGGGTTTAGAGAATGCCCAACAAAATGATACTGACTCTAAAATTAAACTCTGGGTTTGAAGATGCTGCCATGCTGCTGAGTCACAAAATATATTAATTTTTACATTTCTATCATACTATTTTTTTTTTTTTTTTGCGGTACTAGGGATTGAACTCACAACCTTACCCCTGCCTGACAGGCGCATAAGCCGCTGAGCCAAACTCCCAGCCCTAGTTTTTTGAGACAGGGTCGCACTGTGTAGCTCAGGCCAGCCTTGCGCTCGCGTTGTAGCCCAAGCTGGCCTCGAACTCACAACGCTCCTCCTACCTCAGCCTCCCGAGTGCTGGGATTAAAGGCGTGTGCCACCACACCTGGCTTATCATACTATTATTTTAGTAACTACGGCAAAAGAAATTTTTAAAAAACCCAATAGTCCTGAACTCATAGGGTTATACTTTAGAAGTCAGTTGCCTAAAATATATTTTATTTGGGTAGTAAATTTTCAGACCAAAGACTTTTTTTACTCCTAAAATACTTGATACCATAGTGTAATAGAAAATATTACACCACAGATATTGTCTCAGTTTTTTGCTCAGTATGTACTTTACACAACTGGAAATACTCAAACATCTAGCGCTCTATTTAACCATGTTTTTCTTAATTCCTTTGACCACGGTCACTACGGGGGACACCAGGAACATTTTCGTGCTTCCCCTCTTCTAGCTGATTGCATACCCTCGCTGACCCCTGTCTGTGGAATGAAGAGACCCACATGTCTTATGACCTGGGGAGGCTGGGAAGGTGAAATGCAGTGGTAGATGCTGCAGAGCTTCTGGACCAAAGCTCACTGTCGCGGTGTTTATCTCAGTCTTCATGGGTTCCAACAGGCCCCCAGGCTTTCCTTCCTAGTGGATCAATTTATGGTCTCTTCTTCATATTCTTGCAGTCTCCTGCCACCATCTCTTACTGAGGGTCACAGTGCAGGCTTTCAGTTTTGCTTCATTTGTCCCTTAGTCTCCTTTCCATGACTTTAAACATGTCTAAGGTCCTCCACCAATTGGGTAGCTAATTAATTAATTAACAGGTTATAGTGCTAATCACAAAAGGGAAATCGGGCCTATAGAGATTCTAGAAGCACCCTCTGTCCATCCATCTCTCTCCTCATTCTAGTAGTCCACCTACGGGAATAACCAGAGGGTCAAGTAAAATGCATTGTGTTTTCAAAGGAAAAGTAATGAGAGGCTGGTTCCAGACTCTGGGAAAGGTGAGGGAGGTGTGGAGTGTGACCTTGGGTAACAAAGTCAAACAGAGCTTCTGTGGAGGTTGAAGGTAAGGGGTTTGGAGTCTAATCTTTTTTTATCTTGTTTTGTTTCTCTCTTCACAAATGAACAGGTGTAACTGTTCCACAGGCCAGCCTACCATCCACCCTCTTTCCTCTCCTTCTGAGATGCTTGACTATTCCTTATCCAGAAGTCTAAAAATAATATCAGCCTTGGGTAAAAAATATTGTTTGGGTAACTTTCATTGCAAATAGAACTTGGCCTAAATTGAAAGAAGATTATCTATAGTCTTTTTTTGTTCGTTTGTTTTGTTTTTTTGAGATGGTCTCACTATGTAGTTCAGTCTGGACTTGAACTCACTATGTAGCCTGGGGGCCTCAAACTCAGAGTGATCCTCCTGCGTCTGCCTCCCAAGTGCTGGGATTATACCCATGCCCCACTATGCCTGACCTAGTCTTTTTTTTTTTTAACTCAGACATTTACTACACAAATATCAGTGATCAAAGAGATTGTTTCAAAGTGCAGTCCCAAGTCCTAATTTTGTATAAAAAAATACATGTATATAAATACTCTAGTAAAATTTGAAAGTCTCTGAATTTTGAAATACATCTGGCATTCTACGTTTGTGTGTGTAGGATTATTTCCCTTTATTCCCCTTTTTTCTGGGTCATCCTCTTCTCAGCAAAGTGTACAAATTAAGAGCATAGACTTATGAGCTGTATTCAAATCCTGTCTCTGATACAGTTGTGTGTGAACTTACTCAACCTCTCTGTGCCTCATTTTTCTCATTTGTAAAATGAGGATAATCATAGTACTATAGATGATCATAGTACTGTAATATTGTGAAGATGGAAATGAGTTAATCGATGTGAAGTGCTTAGAATAATGTCTGGTACATTGTAAACACTATAATTTGCTATTATCATATTTAATCTACCTGCAGATATTATCTAATTTTTGCATTATAAAAACCTGAACCTGGACCCTATTTCTCCATAGTTAACTCTCTATTAGCTTCCTTTTACTTACACCTTAAGGAGAAATTTATATATTCTCAATCCTCATTTACTGCTTTGCAACTAGCTAAAGTCTGATTTGTTATTTCATTATTCAGCTCAGTAGTAAGAGCTCTAAGTAAGGTCCCTAATGACTCTTCAATGCCATTTTAAAAAACCACTGTTCAGTTTTTACTGTGCTTGATATTTCTGCAACATATGATATGTCTGTGACAAACAGAATCTCATTTGTCTTTCTACCTTGTCTCCATTCCATTGCTCCCTCCCTCCCTCACTCACTCATTAAAGGCTGACCTTCCTAAGGATTTTATCCATTTTTTAGTACAGTTTTGTTTTTTTGAGACAGTCTCACTATGTAATGAACTAGCTTATGTAGCTCAGGCTGAGCTCGAACTCACAATGATCCTCCTGCCTCAGCCTCCCAAGTGCTGGAATTACAGGAGTGCACCATCACGCCCAGCAGATTTCATCCTTTCTGCTTTTCATAGAGTACTCAGGCATCTTGAAAATCTCATTCAGTTTAACATGTCTATCATCTGCGTAACAGTGAGCCAAGTCTCTAACATCAACCCTGAACTCTTCCTTGTGCTTCAGATTACATTTCCTTTTGCTTCCTGGACATCTTGGCTTGAATGACTGTAAAAATCTCAGATTCAGCATATTCCAACCAAATTCATTATCTTTTTAGTGACATCCTGCCACTTTATCACCACCTCTAATTCCAAAAGCTTGTGTACTTCTTCATTCTTAATCTGTTTTAATGGCATTGTCACCGATTAGCTTGAGCCAAAACCAGGAGCCATCATCCATCCCTAACTCTTACATTTAGTCACTAAGTCACACCAGTTCTTCTTTAATATTGCTTTGATCTCTCAACTAGCATGTAGACCAGTGACTTGTGAGCTGCATATAAAATATATTTTACATTGTGCCACAAGATGCAGATCTCTGTGCATGTGTTCTACTTTTTAAATTCCATTTTTCTAAAGACTTTTAAATCTACCAATGGGTTACAACTTGCAGTGTGAAAACATTACCTAGAGTGATACTTTACCACCCCCCTCTCCCATATGTAAGAGTGGCTCAGCACATGAACACTTCAGGGCTGGGTGTCAGAACTCCCAGAGTGGGGTTTGTAATTTGAAAGATAAACTCATTCCTAAAAGATGATTTTGACATCTCCTATATGTTCTACTCAGTTATAAAAATATTTATAAAGCATCCACTGTAAGTAAAGCATATAGCCACGACTCAAATAAGTGTGGCTTACTACTTACATTTACAATTGCTCAGAGCATGGCTTACTGATTGGGTATTTACATTTATGACTCCCCAAAGTTCCCATGGATTCCTTAACACTGTAAGTATTTTCACACCTCTGTGCCTTTGCACATATTATTCCTTTTGTTTGAAAGGTCTTCATCCTTCCTTTCTTCTTTACAAAAAACAACTCAGTAGCAGTGGGGCAATTACCCTGCTTCCAGTTACCCTGTTTGGCTACAGTGATGCCAGCAAGAGCTCAAGCCTTTCCTGGAGCTCACACCAGAAAGCTATGGCACAGTAGCCTGCACCTGCCTTGTTTCTGACTTGCTCTGACTTGGAGGTGCTGGAAATCAGGTCTAAGGTTTGTTGAACAGGGAGAAAGACAAATCTGAGCACATGGGAAGCACATGGCCTTCTAATTTAAAAAGTTTCCATTCTGGGGAGCTCAGAGTTTCTTCTTTATTCCTCTCCTGCCATCACATAGGTTATATGATGACTGCTACCATAAGGTTGAGGGAACTGGAACATACAGAGGTATGCGCAAAATATACCATGAATCAATAGCATCCAAAAAAATGAAATACCTGGGAATCAATCTAATGAAGGAAGTAAAAGATCTTCACACTGAACAGTATAGTGTTCTGAAAAAGGAGTTCAAAGAGGATATCAGAAAGTGGAAAGATATCCCTTGTTCTTGGGTAGGAAGAACCAACTTTGTAAAAATGACCATACTCTCCAAATTGTACAGATTTAAAGCAACCCTGATTAAAATACCAACAGCATATCTCACAGAATTAGATAAAATAATCCTAAAATTCACTTGGAACCAGAAGACACCTAAAATAGCAAAAACAATTCTGGGCAACAAAGGCAAGGCAGGAACATCATAGCACCTGACTTGAAATTATACCACAAAGCTACTGTGATAAAACCAGCACGGTACTGGGGAAAAAAAAACTGACCTGAGAGTCAGTGGAACAGATTAGACAGACTGGAACAGAAACAACCCCAAACACACTCAGCCACCTTATCTCTGAAAAAGGGGCCAAACACATTCATTGGAAGAAAGATAGCCTCTTTAATAAATGGCGTTGGAAAAACTGACTTTTTGCATAGCTAAGACTCATCATGCACTAAACTAAAATAAAATGAATCAAAGATCTAAACATTAAAACACAAACACTAAATCTGCTGAAAGAGAGAATAGGTAGAACACTTGAAGACATAGGGAAAGACTTCATGAACAAAGCCCCGTTGCGTGGGAAGTATCACAAAGAATCAACAACTGGGAACTCATCAAAGAGCTTTTGCACAGCAAAAGAAACCATCAACAGAGTAAACAGACAACCCAGAGTGGGAAAAATTTTTTTCCAGCTGTTCCTCAGACAAAGGAATAATGTCTGGAATATATAAATTACTAAAAAAAAAAACAAAAACAAAAAAACAAAAAACACCCAGACCTCCCAAATTTAAAGACCCAGTCCAAAAATGAGCATTTGAAATGAATAAACACTTCTCAGATGGAGAAGTAGAAAAAGTAAATGAATATATAAAAAAGTATTCAACATCACTGGTCACTCTAGAGATGCAAATTAAAACAACACTGTGATCCCATCTCACTCCACAAATAATGGCTATTATCAAGAAATCAACCAATAGTGAATGCTGGAGGAGCTGTGGGGAAAAAGGAAACCTACTCCATTGTTGGTGGGAGTGTAGACTGGTGCAACCACTGTAGAAATCAGTGTGGATATTTCCACAAAAAAACTAAAATTAAAGGTTCCATTTGACCTAACTATTTCCCTTCTTGGTATCTTCCCAAAAGAATTAAAAGCATCGTACCACAGCAATACACGCATGCCGATGTTTATAGTGGCACAGTTTGGAAGCAACCCAAATGCCCATCAACTGAAGAATGGATGGAGAAGTTGCTTTTTTAATGCAAATGGAGTAGTACTCTGGCATAAAGAAGGATAAGCCTGAGACATTTCTAGCTAAATGGATGCACCTTGAGACCACTCTTCAGTGAAATAAATTGGACACACAGTATAAATATCATATTGCTTTTCTGGTGTGAGAAAACAAAAGTGTAAAGAAGAACCAAAATGTATAATAGCTACTGTGAAATAGGAAGAAAATGTTCAAATGGGAAGTGGACCTAGGGTGGGGGAAGGGGAAAAGGAAGCAAGGGAAAAGGAAAAAAAAGAGAATAGAAGGAAAAATGGAAACCAAGCTTTTGTAAATAAAGAAAGGAAGAGAGGTTTAAGGGAGGTGAGGGAAATGGGAAAAAGGAAGAATCAAGATATATGATCTACAGGTATCAATTCTGTATGATGAATGTTATCATTATGCATATCTAAAATGTACCGATAAAATTAACTTAAAATATACTGTGAATGTTTACATTTTTTAAAAAAATGATTACAGTCAAAGATACATTGCCATTAAACTCTCTGAAAATACTCCCCCTTGCTTCCGCACCTAACCTGTCATTCTTGCCACCTTTGGAAGCACTTCTGGAAGTTCTCTTTCATGTTTTATGACATATGATGAAAAGTACTGTGAATGCTGCTGCTGAGTGCCATTCAACAGAAAGAGGGGCTTGTAAAAACATGATGATGTGTCCTTTCCCACCTCATTCCCTGCATCCGGTACTGTGTAACTTCTTGAAAGTCAAAGTGACCATAAAAGATAAAGGTATGGAATCAAGACAGCCATGGCAGTGTGATTAAAGACATGAAAGGCGACCTCCAGAACTGCTTCAGAAAGCAGCAGGGACGATGGGTACATGTGTTCCAAGCGAGGGAGAGTATTTTGAAAGGGACAAATGGTAATGTGTCTTTTACCACAATAAAGTTTGAAAAATTTAAACATTTATTGTATTTTCTGACCACACCTCATAAAGAGACTAAGTCATTTGCACAAGGCATATGTATTGGGTATACTATGTACCCCCAAGTCCTCACATACTTTTGATGGGGCTGAGTCTGACGCTTGTGATCAGTTTGTTGTCTAGCGCCAGGATTAATGACGTGACTGCTACACCCGTCCAGGGGTGGAGCTGAGATACAGTGTAAGGGAATGCGGGTCTTCATCTTGCACTTCCTCTTCCGTGCTTCTGTCTCCTTCTCTCTCTCTCTCTCTCTCTCTCTCTCTCTCTCTCTCTCTCTCTCTCTCTCTCTCTCTCGCCAGCATGCCTTGTGGCTTGCAACCACCATGAACTGTAGCCCTGTCATGCCACGCTATCTTGGAGCCAACTTGTGGACTGAAACTCCCGAGAAACTGTAAGAATAAACCTTTCCTTCCCTAATTTTGGGCGTCAGGTATTTTGTCTTGGCAACGAGCGAAAAGTAACCAAGACAGCATATAATCAGTAAGTAGAAGAGCTTATAATTTGAAAATATTCCTATGGAAAAAATATGCTACTTGTCTCAGCTGTTGTATTAAGGTTAAAAAAGAATAAAAATTCAATTCACACAGGTCTACCCAGTGATCCCATTTCCCCTTCTTTCTAATGACATTATCTCCAACCGTTTTTAATGCATGCTCTTAAGCAGTGCTCTAAAATACATGTATATATGTACATATTTTATAAGCACATACTACCATATTATTTCTTGCAAATTGTAAAACACTCAAAGACAAAAATTCCAAGTAAGAATTTAAAAATTATCAGTAAGAGTTCTAATATTTTCTCTGTTTCCCAAAGTCTTGTTTAGACATTGTACTTTGGAGTAGCTGGAAAGTATCATGCTTAATAGAAAATACCTTTTCCTACATATTGCTGGAATAATGTAGACCAGCTGTCAGTACTGTTCACAGAATGGCTTTACAAATTGTGGTGTTACTTTGCGTATCACGTCCCCCAGGACTGCACTGAAGACAAGACTATCTTGGAGATGCCGGGCCCTAGTTAGGAAGCAGACTACCATCATGGGTAACAATCTATCTATGGTGCTCTTGGAACCACAAGGAAAGTTTTTGGTTATAGCTTAGTAAGGATTGATTGAAGGAGGACTGGGTTAAAAGAAGACAAGTGCTGTAAATAAGTTGACCTCTTCTTCAGATAGCTGTGTGGTTTGGGCAAAACACTTAACAACACTAGATCCTTTAATTAAATTTTAACTGGTGGTATTAATGTGATTAACATCAGACTAACCCTGTGAAATAACTAGAGCAGACACTACCATCTTCATCTTATAAATGAGCAAAAGTTTACGGAGAGTAAATACCCATGCAATCACTGTGACACTTTTAACTCATACACTGCCTTAGCCCGTTTGCATTTTATGTCTTAATAACCTTTCTATTTTAGGACAGTTTTGGATTTAACTGGGAAGACAGAACAGGTAGTTCCCATTAACCATACGTATTTCCTCCTATGTATTAAGTTGTTAGTTTGTATTACTAACAAACTGTCACGGACCAGGTGCTTTAAACTACAGAAATTTATTTTCTCATAGTCCTGGAGCCTGGAAGTCCAAGAGTTGGTTTCTTCTGAATGTTCCCTCTTTAACTTGCAGATGGTCTCCTTCTCACTGTGCCCTTACATATCTGTACCTCTGTGTGTATTTTGTCTTTTTCTGAATCTCCTCTTTTTATAAGGACAGCAGTCTTTTGGATTATAGCCCACTCTAATAACCTTATTTTAACTTAATTTCCTTGTTATTGTTTTGTGAATTTTTGCAGTGCTGGGAATTGAACCTTGCTCCTCAGGCATGCTAGGCGAGCAATCCACCTCTGAGCTACACTCCTAGCCATTTAGTTATATATCCAAATACAGTCACATCCTAAGGTACTAGGAATTAAGATTTCAGTATATAAAATTTGGAGGGAAACACCTCAGCCCACAACATTTTAGTATTAACATCATATGTTAGTATGTTACAATTGACAAACCAATACTGATACATTATCCACTTTAATAGTCCATGCATTACTCTTTTAGGCTTCCTTAATTTTTACATAATGTCTTTTTTCTGTTCTAAGATGCCATCCCAGACCCTACATTTTATTTTGTCACTGTTACGGGTGGAATATTTTGGTCCTCTCAAATTCATACATTGAAGTTCTAACCCCATTATGATGGTATTTGGAGATGGGATCTTCAGGAGGCCTTTGGGCTTACCTGAGGTCGTAAGGATTGGACGCCTATAACCAAATGTCTTTGTGAGAAGAAGAGAGAACAAAACTAAACTCTCCATCCCATGAGGACACAATAAGCAAGTACCTGTGTGTAAACCAGGAAGTAGACCAAATGTGCTGGCACTTTAATCTTGGAATTTCTAGCCTCCAGAACTATAAGAGCTACTGTAATTGTCAGTTGCTCAAACCACCTAGTCTATGATATATTGTTATGGCAGCTCAAACAGACTGAAAGAGTTTCTATGCCTCCCTAAACTCCTCTTGGCTCTGTCTTATAGTTTTCTTGTTTTGATGATCCTGACAGTTTTGAGGAGCACTGCTCAGGTATTTGTAAAATTTCCATCAATTGAGATGTGTGTGATGTCTCTCTCATACTAGACTGGGATTATGTGTTCCAGGGAGGAAGAATAGAGAAGTAAAGTGCCACTCGCATCACATACTGAGTTTATGGACTATCTGCATGCCTCATTCTGTTGACATTAGCTTTGATCAGTTGGCTGATGTAAGGGTTACCGAGTTTCCCCACTTTCCCCTATAAGGCATTACTCCGTCCCCGCCCCCTTCCATGCTGACCCTTTGGCATCAAGTCATTACATGTAGTTCACACTTAAGGAGTGGGGAATGATGGGGCTTCACATTTATTATCTATAAAACAGGTATGAATCAGTGGATTTCTAAATTACCTCTAGTTTTCCTTTCTTTCAATCAGTGAGAAGTAGTGTCATGATTAAAAATGAAGTTTGTATTCACAGAACAGACAGTAGAATCGCTTTAGTTCAAACCTGTAGTTTTAAGATCCTTAATGATCACTCTCACTAAAGGCACTAAACAGTCATAAAGATAGCAACATAATGGTCTTTTTTTCCCTGTAAGTTAGCACTGGTAATATTGATCCACCTTACTTAGAGCCTTCCACCCATCTTCAGCCTCAGTTCTGAAATCCTGCGGGAGAAGAGTTGTGTGTGTGTATTCTTCACACTGATGACCCTGGGAGTCAGTACTCAATAACTGTTGATTCCCGAGTAGTTATATCTGACAAACACAGTAAACTCGGGTAATTTTCAAACACTGAAAGACGAAATGTTTTAGAAATTTTACCTTGAATATGAACCCTGTGTAATTTACATTTCTTATTCTAGCATATGACACAAGAACAAATTCCACCAGCATGAATAGGTAGCATAACACAAAACAAATGAAGGTTGAATGGAAATTAAGGTCTTTAACCTTTATCATACTCATGAAGAATGTAATCATTGTACTGCAAACATGCATTAATAACAAAAATTGAAAATATAGTAATAAAAGGTTTTTTTCAAAAATGGTTATAGCACTGTTCACTCCCAAGAGCAGGACATGAGAAAATCCTTATTTCCAAATTTTTCATCATATCCTCAGACATTTCAAGTATTTATCAGTCTCATGAGTATTCTTTTTTATTTCATTTTCCTGATCAATGAAGCTATTTTTTTCATGTTTATTGGTCATTTTAACTTCTCTTTCTGTAAATTATTTATTTCCTTATGCTTTTATTGCTTTATAGTAGTTCTTTATGGTATTCAATTTATGCATCTTTTTCCTATCCATCACTTGCCTTTTAATTTAATTTTAAAAGTATGTATTGTGTAAGAGTATATTCCTTTACATTTTTAATGCAATCTATATAATATAATGCAGAAAATTTACATTTGGGTGTTATATAGTTTATTTTATACCTTTCAATAAAGTCTGATTAATTTCTCAGCTGAGATCTTGCCTGACTTCCATTTATTTTTTAGCTATCTTACAGTTTTAATTTTTATTTTTAATGTTTTTTAAATTATACTTTCTTAATGATTTTTCCTGGTGCATCAGAAATTTTGCTGAACTTTCTTCATTTTCCCTATTTAAAAATAAATAAAAATAACAATTTTGTTTCTCTCTTTCCAGTATTAATTCTGATTTTTCTCATCTTAGGCACTCCAATACAATTTTGAATAGTAACATTCTGTCTTCTTGACATTAGATATAATGTTCCTAAATTTTCCTTATTATAGGTGAAATTCACTATACTTTTTTGATAGATGTCCATTGTAATATGTATCATTCAAAATTTAGAGTGGGAGGTAACAGAAACTCACACTAATGAACTTAAACTGAAGTTGAGCAATCATGTTTCTTTAGGTGCTGCCAAGGCCTCCCCTACACTTCACTGCCTACTGGGAACTCAGCTGGTTCCATCCCTTTTTATTGCCATAGCTGCCAGAAAAACTTCTCAACTGTTCTTAAGTCTTCTTGCCTCTCTCAAGATTCAAAGGCCCAGATGAGAGCATTCACTTAGCTAGAATGGGAATTAAGGGTGATGGTTCAGGCCTTTTGCTTTTTGTACTATGCAGGTCCAGTGTTAGTTTGGGTCTCAAGATTGTCTGAACTTCACACAATGAGTTGGGGCACTTCTCTTCTTTTCTTTGTCTCTCTCCCCCTCCTTCACTCACCCTCCTGTTCCTTTCTTTTTTCACCCCTTCCTCCTTTCCTTTCCTTTCTTTTCTTTTCTTTTCTTTCTTTTTTTTTTTTTTTTTTTGGAATTGCTTGTAATACAAGAAATATCAGTTTTTGGAAGGTTGGATAAATTTATGACAATGTGGCTAGTGTTCTTTTGGGGATGGGAATAGGAGAGGAGAGGAAAGGAGAGGAGAGGGAGGTTTACGTAATCATTATTTGTCTTGGTCAGTGTTTTTGGACATTTGCCAACTCTTTTAATATTCAAAATTTATGAGGATGGCACTTCCCACAGTTTTCTTATTTTTTAAAATTTGAAAATATTTATATTTTAGCTTTCTGTCATTTCTAATGTAATTATGTGTTGTGCCTTCTCCCTTCTTTTTCCTGATCAATTTGCTCTAAGTTAATTTTTAGATACTTTTTTCAGGAAAACAGCTTTTCTAGTAGTTTATCAAATTTTAAAAATTATTATGCCATATTTGCAGCCTAGAAGAAATAGCAATTACAATTTTTGGTCATATATAGTAACTTCTAGGGAAAGATTTATTTCTGTTTCAGTAACATTAAAAAGTCCCCTGAAAATTGTGAATTAGGATTTTCCTTGTGTAATTCTTGCTGCAGAATCTTAACCAATGTACATAATTGTGGAGATATGTAGGTAGTTTCCCCCCAGTAAATATGTTTTTGTAAAATGTATTAGCTAAACATCATGACTACAAAGAAAAACATATTTGCTCTGTCTTCTAGGAGTTTTTAAGTCAATAAAAACCTCCATCAATCCTTTATTGTCTGTTGTCCTCTGCTATGAATCATGGGATTTATTGACCAAGTTCTCATGACAGTGGGCTCTTATGGGGAGAGTAACAGACTTGCCAGAACCTATCGTCTGTGAGACTCAGAGCCTGTATCCCATCTTCCGAAGCTCCTCTTCCTACCGGATCACTCATGTGCCCAAAGAGGGGTTCTTACTCTGTCTTTTAGAGTCATCAGAGGAAACAGTATTTGTGATCTGGCATCATCTACATTTATTTGGCTTGACCTGTGACTGCGTATAACATTAGTTATTGATGGAAGGACTTTGATGTCAATCTTATGGTATTCCTTCCACCCTTAGAATGAAATGTGTATGAAGTGTGTGCTAATCCTTAAATTAGGACTTAAATTAAATTAAATCCTTAAATTAGGATTTACATTAAAAACTGATAAACCCATGACATGGATATATAAACTTCATCATATCTTGAGAAACAAAGCAAAACCTTCTAAAGTGTTTTGCTAATTCAGTTATTTTAGTCAACAAGCTAAACTGGGAATTGGCTGTATGTCAGGAGTACCCAGCCCTCTTGTGAGAAGTTGATTTTCATATGCTTACAGCCCTGAAGAGAAGTGGGGCTAATTTATGTTCTTGTTGGAGCCCTAGAGGATCTACCTTTAAGGAAGAAGTATTCATCTCCTCAGGGGAAACCAAACAAACTGAGTTTACTAAGAGTCTGACTGGAGAGAGTGATCAGAAATCAGCACCAATCCGTGATGTTAGAGGCATGACTGGTTTGCATGATGCCGAAGAGAAATCTTTCTGTTTGGTGTCAGAATCCTGAATGGTCAGATGCTTGTGTCTAGGTGACATAAAGAAGAATACATGAAATAATTTTTGTGAAAATCCAGGCAGAGGACCTGAAAAATCAGCTACACTAGATTTCTTTTCCACACCCTCATTTTCCATTCCATTTTATCTTTGGCTGGCCCCTGGATTTGTCTGTAATAGTCCCAAGAGTTTAATGTAACAATGGAACCAGACAGTCAATATTTCTGGATTTTCCATCATACCCAGATCACCACAATTTCACTGGATAAGAGCAAGGTAACAACCACACTGAGGCTGTCTTTGTACTGGCATTCCTACACCAAATAGGAGACATAAAATGACCTGGAGACCTAGTCGTAGTTCCTGCAACGGTTAGTTATGGTGTTTTGTAAGACACAGTTGCAAAAAGTTATTTCATAAATGCTTTCCAAAGACTTAGTTCTTCACACAGATAGTTTTGGAAAACTGTAATGACAATGAAAAACTAAAGCAAGTCCAAAAGAACATAATGTATGCCTTAAGTTTAATTTATGCTTTGGCCATTTTAACAGGGTTGTTTTCTTTCTGTTGAGTTCTTTAAATATTTTTGGTATTAACACTTTGTTGGATATACTATTAGTAAATATTTTCTTCCAATTCATAAACTGTTTTTCCTTTTTATTGGTTGTTTCCTTTGTTATGCTGAGCCTTTCAGTTTGATTAGTTCTCTCTCTCTCTCTCTCTCTTTGGTTGTTGCTGTTGTTGTTCTGGTCATATCCAGAAAATTATTGCTAAGATCAATAATTTCCCCTATGTTTTCTTTGAGGAATTTTACAGTTTAAGGTCTTATGTTTAGGCTTTTAATTGATTTCCAGTTGGTTTTTGTGTTTGGTATAAGGGTCCAGTTTCATTCTTTTATATGTAGCTATATAGTTTCCCTAGTGCCATTTTTTAAAAAGAAGTTTTGGTTAGTTTTATGTACACATGTTAGATACATGCTACAAATTCAGTACATGAAATCAAGTTTAAATAACTTAAAAGATGGGATCATCAAACAGTTAAATAAACAGCAATGCTTCACTAGTTGATGAAACATGAAGTTAGTGAAACTCTTCAGAAGAGAACTGAATTTAGGCAAAACTTCACTTTTACCTAGGTCTGCTAATATTCAGTGATTTTATACCATAGCAGATTTGGATGATGAGAGAAAGGTTATGACCACCGGGATAACAGTCAAGGGGACATGGGTAAAAATACAAGTAGCCCAAAGGTAACTTCAGGGCACCCAGAATATGTAGGAAGAAATGAGTGCACAAAAAAGGACCTGAGTCACTTTATAATTTAAGTTAAAATCAACCCTCCTGCCACCTCAAAGTGTGATTTCTCAAAGTGTGGCCCCAGGACAATTTGCACGCAAACTGTCCATGTGTCTATTAAAAATCTAAGTTCTCATCAGCAGCAGAACACTGGGAACAGAGCCCTCAAAGATGTATTTCAAATAAATAGCCTAAACCAGTGATGGTGAACCTTTTAGAGTTTTCAGTGTGGCAAATAGCCTGCAACACTAGCCTAAAGCATTCTTAGGCATTCTTATTTTTGAAACTCTGGACCGAAGAGTAAGCCTGGAGTCAGTGGAAAGTGCAGATGAGAAAGGAATTTACAAACACCATTTATGAGAAGGGTGGCTGCTCAGGCCTCCACACCCTCCAGTCAAGATCTCTTCTATGATTGCTTGTGCGGCCATTGGGAAGGTTTTGAATGTAGAATTTTTGGAGAATCTCTGGCTTGGGAGTAAAAAAAGGAATTAAGGAATTGGGCAATGCCAAATAAATAGGCAGGGTGTGCTTATTGGGACAAACTTGTGCCAAGGTCAACTCCATGCCTCTCTACTCTCTTTCTTGACACCTACAGTCTGACCATACTGAGCAGATTGCACTCCTCAAATAGACCATGCTTTCCCACGCCTCCATGCTCTTGCATTTGCTGTTACCTCTGTCTAGAATGCCTTCTTGCAAGAACCAAATTCTATTTGCAATTGGCATCTCAGTGGCACCCCAAATCTCACAGTGTACAGTTTTTTTATGATAGCAGTTAGCATAGTTTATTGAATTGCTTACTTGTCCTTTTCATTAGTCCATGTATTTTTCAGAGTATTCTGTTTTGTTCTGTTCTGTTCTGTTCCATTCTATTCCATCCCATTCCGTCGCACCCCATTGCATTTTTTTCACTCCACAGTGCTGGAATTTGAACCTAGGGCTTTGTACATGCCGAGCAAGTGTTCTGCCACTGAGCCACACTCTTGTGCCTAGGATCATCTTTTTATCTCTTCTACTTAACACAAAGATTAATTTATGAAAGCTGGGGCGATGAATGTTATTCAAATCAATAAATGACTTAATGTCTTAGGGCCCCCAAATATACTTCTTAATCTACCTGAATTACTTCACTTCACCTTGCCTACAGTTCCATTTGGTGTAACTGGAATGTTTAGCTTAAAAAATGAAATCCGTTAGTTACCCAATAGTGTGAATAATTTCTACCTTCAGTTTTCCACGAATGAGACAGCAACTACATACAGAGAAGGAGTAAGTGACAAGGGAAATTTTGAAACACAGAAGTTTTAGACCTAAGTTGATTCTGGGTGGAAGTGTACCATGACTAGGTGAGGGCTGCATCAGGACCTTGAGCACTAGGAGTTAGAGAAAAGACCATGGACAGAGGTGGAAGCGAGGTAAGCTGCTACTTTTAAAGTTTTCTAGAAATGAACCTGTATTCATGATCATGAGGAGAAAACATTCTTTGGTCATGGCCTCTTCAGTGCAAAACTCAACTTGGTGCCAGTTCTACTACATGAATGCATGAAATAAGTGTTGGAAGACTGTCCTGAGAACTTGACCACCCTGTGAAAAATATATGTTCAAAATTCCAGAAAATATTTACAAATCATTTTTTGGAATCCAGTCAACTCATAAATTTAGCAAGGCCTATGTTAGATTCCTCTTACAAATCAATTTAGTAATGAAAGCAGATTATATTTGTAAAGACAAAAGGATCAGGACTCTTAAGACACAGCAAGGCATATGTTATGAAAGATAAATATGATTTGAAGGGCAGGAGAAATAAAATGAAAAAAGTACATGAGCATCCTTAAGTAAACAAACAGTAACAAAATGATCATATTTTCTGAACCTAAAAGCAGGTACATAACCTTATAATTCATACCACGCAGGACCTGGCTCAATCCAATAAATCAGTGATTATGACCCATACATAAAGAGAGTGACTCATATTGTGCCAAAATATAAGCAAGACCAAACAGGCAAGAAAATATGTATTCTTCAGTGCAAACCAATCACCAAATGTAAAACTCAGTAACAAAATATTTAGTAGTCAAGGAAATAAGAGGTATTAATAAATACTGTGGAATGGTTCAATACCTCAATATGTATCTACTGTGTGCCAGGTGCTGTAGTTAAGCTGGAAAATAGTCCTCTCTAAGGCAAACCTGGTATTTGATCTTACAGAGATAACAGTCTGGTGGAAAGATGAAGCATTAAAAATGTTCTGAGTGCTAGAAAAGGAAGTACCAGTGCAGTGGCAAGCAAAAACACTGTAATGACACCCAGGATTTGGAGGCACATTTATTTTACATTGATGGGTACTGATCAGGATTATTCCCAAAATACCAGGCCCTGAAGGTTCAGGGAAGGAAGTTTTTATGGATTTGCAAAGAGGAAATACAAAGGCAGAGTACTTGGCTGTCTTTGATTGGTTCTTACAATGTGCATCATAGTGACCAGCTATGCACCACAGTGACCAGCCATTTCTAGGAGAAAGCAGCAACTGGAACTGCAACAGGAACTATTACCCGGGCAACTGAGAAACTGAAGTAAACTGGCTGGGGTGGGGTGGGGCATTTTCTGTTACACCAGTTGCGATTGAAGCATGTAGCAAAGGTACTCAATCAAAGCCAAAAGGCTAAGTAAAATATCTCTATGGAAAAACAGGCAAGAGAAAAGGCAGAAGACAGAGCTGCAGTGAAGTGATGTACAGGGAGTATACTGCACAAACCAGGTGTCGTTCCCCTCTGAAGTAGCCCTGAAGGGGAAGAGTAGGATAGATGGAAATGGTGCATGCAGACTTCTGTACTGCAAAGGAATCATAGCAAATACAGTTAAAGAATTGTAGTGTAGAAAGTCACAAGAAAAATCAAACAATAAAATGGGAAGAAATATACAATGGCTCATTCAAGGTGGGCTTCCAAAGCCAAATTAAGGGCCTAGGACTTGATTCTAAGGAGAAAGGACACCATTTATGGTTATGAGATTTTTAGTTTGAAACGAAACCCAGGACTTTCAATTTGAGGGTAAAGACTGTTTGTGAGTGGGGATTGGAGGGTGACAAAAGCCATAGTCCCAGTGATATGAGAGACATGAGATATGGTTAACCACATGGCCTGATAGGGTTTGGATATTAAGAAAAAAGAGAAGAGTCAAATATGTGTAGTATGTATGAAGCATCATAAAAAAAAGAAGCTCTAGATATGCAGAAATATCTTTCTTATCTTTATAGTAATTCCAGTTGAGCCCTGAGGCTTTCTCCTCTTCTCCATGGCCCTTAACACACCTTCATAACCTGAGAATGTTCAAAGGAACCCAGCACTTACCTAGAGCAAAACACTCCATGTTCCTAAAATATCTGCTGTCCAAGCAATGACAAATTCCACAGGGATCTTCTACTGAAGCTGGGAGCACCAGCGCTGAGGTTGACACTGACTAGATATGTCTGTTATATGTGTTGTCAAGCATTAGCATGTGGTGAGGTGAAGGTTCTACTCTCAAGATCAAAACTTTAAACCTTTCTTGTGTTTAGGGAACTCCTCTTTTCTTGAAGGCACTTGCTATGTGCCCTTTCACTTTGAAATAACAGATGTGATACCTTCAAGCAGTATTTTTAGGATTTCATAAGGGGTCCATGAACTTGGTGGGGACAAGATTTTACAACTTTATTTTCGTAGACATCTAGCTGAAACTTAGCTCTTCTTCTCATTATGAGTGTGGGTAGAAAGCCACAAGGTATCAGGAGTATTTAAAGCTTTGCTATCAATAAGAATCACAGAAATTTTTCTATTCCATTATTGCAGATATCTCAAGATAGGATTTATTATATCATTTGTTAGATATCGTTAATTAGAAAAAACCTGATACAGTACTTCTAATCATACATTTAAAAATATTTAGGCAACTGCATTGTAGCATATTTTGTTTCTTTTATAAACTTATACATTTTATTTTATGCATTCAAAAGCATTGTTATAGCGCCAGAGATGTCTTCCAAGTTTCCAGCTTGAACAAGTCACAGGGAAATTTACTGAGATGAGGAAAACTAGAGAAAAGGTAGGTTTCAGGCTGTTTTGGATGGTTAGAGATAATATCAGGAGTTTAGAACATATTGTGATATTATTAGACTCAGTTCATCTGTGAACCCAATGAGTTATATTGAATCACAGAAACTTTATATCATCTTTAATCCAGAACATTAAGCCAAAGCTGAGATTCTGCTAAAAATATGCCTAATATATCCAGCATTAGCACTGAAAATCTTAGTATCAGGGCAATATTCTAAAAGTCATTTACAACGTAGAGGTAAATATCTTCTCTGAAATAGAAGTGATTACCTAACAGAGCTATTTTTTTAGCTAACTTTATGCCAACTAAAATGATTCAAGCATACAGATATTACTTAAAATAATTAGACACTGTGTTCCAGTGGAAGCATGTATAATAATAATTCATCTGTGTGTACTTAACTGATAACTTCAACTGCATAAGTCTTTTGAAAATCTCTGTAGGGTCAAAACAATTACATACATAATACAGTAAATACACATATCTTCATACTATTTTTATCAGGTTAAATATATGGAATTAGTATTTTAGGGGATTAGAAACAGTCAAGCACCAGCTTTTTCATATAGCTTTCATACGTTTGTCTTAAAAGTGCCATACTAGTGCCTTAAATTTTCTGATAAGAATAAAAGTTTGATTATAGGAAGTAGGGAGATAGAGATTTCTCAAATGCAAAGGGGATCAAGAGATGTAAGGGTGGCAGGAAGGGAGGCAAAAGGCATGAAAAAAGGAATTAAATTGTGTCATTTACATGCACCAGCTCCACACAAGGAATGCAAACATTATATACTGTGAACATTTACTAATTAAAAAAAAGATTTCTGATACTCACACAAAAACAACTGAAGACCAAATTCAGAACAGACAGACAACTCAGGTAGGTAGATATTTTCCTTTCATTTCACTGTAGTACAAATGTTGAAGCTAATGAACATACATATTTATTTCTATATTTGATCATTTTAAATGGCCTAAAAACATTGACCATTAGACCCAAAAATATCAGACACCTGCTTGAGTAGTTTAAGTAGGTGATCTAGTTGTTAACTGTTTGAATATATTGACAGTGATCATGACCATGGATTTAGAGATCAAAGAGATCTTGGTTTATCTATTTATTTGACGACTTTTTGAGATATCATTATAAATCAGATTCTAACAGATATCACATTTAAAGGAATGCACAAAATTCTTTACCACCTTCCATAGAATTCTTCTTATGGATGTCAGACTTCTGTTATGGGGTGGGGAGAGGATTAAAAATATACATCTCATTGAGTTTTCATGAAGAGTAAATTAAATTGATACATGGAAAATATTTAGCAAACTGTCTAGCACACAGTGAAATTTCAGTATATAGTAGTGTCTTGGTGACTTTTCTTGTTTCTGAGACAAAATACCTGACACCCAAAGTTAAAGGAGGAAAGATTTATTTCAGTTCATAGTTTGTAGAGGTTTTAGTCCATAGTTGGCTAACTCCAAGAAAGGATGGTATGGTAGAAGAGCATCACAGAGGAGAAGTGGTTTATGGCAAACAATATACCATAAACAGCAAAAGCAGCAAGCAGAAAGTGACAACCTCTTTCTGTCACTTACATTCTATCCAGACTACCTGCCCTTGGGGGAGAGGGTACAGCTTACACCTAGGGTGGGGAACCCTTAATCCTAGCATTGAACCATGAATCAATTCCAGCATCACACACTTAATTCCAGCATCACATACTCTAGATCTAGACACTTCCAAAAAGCCCTACCTATGACCACATGAGGCTTTGGGGAGGCATCTAGACATAAGCCATAACAAGTACGTTTTGATATTTCTGTTGACCACCCTTTTATTTTAAAGTTGAAGAAAGTTTTGTCAGCCAGGCATTCTCATTCTACTTACCCCGCTTTCCAAGTTCTACTGCTGCATAGGTTTTACTGTCGGATAGCCTTTCCAATATGGTGGCAAACATGAACTCTAGTAGCTCTAGGGTTGCATTGTCCTGATTACAATTGACCCCAATAAGATGACTGTGCCTTCATGCAGAAAATAGTAGATGGTGAGAGGAGTGAATGGGTTTATGAAAAAGTGGGTTGCTACTACCTGAAAATAAGGACAAAACCAGAAGACAACTAGCTTGCCTCCCTGGTGAGTGGAGTGCGACCAGCAAGGACTCCAGAAAGAGAAAGATCTGCACCTCCCGAGAACCCACCATGTTGGGTCAGGAAGGTTCCAACCAGAAGACAACTAGCCTGCCTCCCTGGTGAGTGACACACAATCAGTGCAGACTCCAGGAAGAGAACAATCTGTGCCTCCTGTACGCCTACTGGTGCGCGGGCTAAGAATCAAGGACACCCCCCATCCTCCCACCCCATAAGCAACCTGCTGTTCGGAGGACCAGCTAAGTTGATAGCAACTAAGGTACATAAAGCAACTAAATGCTTGTATTGTTTGGTTGCTTTTGCAGGCCTGGAGCTCTTGGAAAGATGACAGTATGCAATGTAGCAAATATGGGGGATTCCCTTCTGTCTTGTCTTTGAGGCCCAATATTGTTCTCATTGTTTTGCTGTATTCTGATTAATCTTTTTTTGCTTTATTTCATATTCTGTTTTGATTGGTTTTATTCTCTTTTGTTTTTGGTTTGATTTTAGCATACCTGATGGAATGGTCAACTATTGTGAAGATAACAAGATATACTATAGTAGCTATTGCTTTCCTAGAACTTTGAAGTTCTGCACCAATTCTACTGTTTTGTTTTGATTGACTTTGTTCTCTTATGTTTTGTTGGATTCTACTATCTTTAAAATAAAATTTAAAAAAAGAAAATAAGGACAAACGAAAGGCATACAGGAAAGAACCATAGATATGTAACTGGGTGCATAGTCCAGCAGTGCAGTACTTGCATGGCATTTGTAAGGCCCAAGGTTTGATCCTTAACACTGGAAAGCAAAACAAAAACAAAACCATAGCTGCTATAGTTGACTTTGAGGAGGCAAAGGGGGAAAAATGTATATTTGATGTTTTAGTGATGGTTGAGGGCCTTGTATGTAAGCTGAGACTTAGAAGTTTGAAGCAATGAACTAAAGACCACAGGATGACCAGTTGCTAAAGAAAACAAGAAGTAGACACTCCATATAGATAATTTAAATTCTCTCACTTTATACAGTTTTACACAGTTTATTGCTATTTAATATGTTGATGTCAACTATAAGACTATGGATTAGAGGACTTAAATTAGGATTCTTTTAGTTGAAATTATGAGAAATCCATTTCAAACTTACATTTTATAAAATAAAAGATAGGAGTTCAATGTAGGCTTCGGTCTACCCGGAAATCACAAGGTCAAAGTCGATTTCTATGTCTGGTAAATACAGATGAATGAACCCCCCTGCATTTGCAAAGGCAAAGGCACATGTAAATCCGTCTTGGGGGAGATAACTAGGTTTTAAAAGACTCCAACCTTTTTCATATGCAGTGTCTTACATGTAATAGAAAGAGAACAGAAAAAAGTGAAAAGAGAAGATACAGTAAAAATTCAAGAGAAACAATAGCAACAGAACCAAATGCACAGAAGATTCAGATAATAAATTATCAGACACTTTTACAATTTTCAATATGAAGTTTTTAAAAAAAAAACCTCAAAGTCTGCTCTTTGAAAGGCTAATGAATTTGATAAACCTTTGGTGAGGTTGAGAAAAAAGAATCAGAAATAAACACAAAGCTACAGATATTTTTAAGGCTATTGTTCTTTAAAGATATAAAAGATTTTTATTTTTCCTTAAATTTGAAAAAATAGACAAAATGAGCTAATTTCCAAAAAAAATACAATTTACCAAAACTCTCCCTCACACACGCACACACACACAAATAGAAAAGGTAAAAATATAACCTTTAAAGTCCTACTTAAAACTTGTTTTTATATCTGTGAGATAGCATTCCTTGTTTTGGCTATGGGATTTATTTCTTTAATATGAGTACATATTACCCCATCTTCAATTTTTTTTTAGGTTAGTGTTATAAACTCTATGTTTTACTTTGGCAGATTATATATATTAGTATCTCAGCTATGATTCAAACCTCAGAAGGAGTGATCATATGCCATAGCGGTGAAGATAGAAAGGGAGGGAGGAGGAAGACATGAAAGCGGGGAGAAAGCATGTGACTATTTCATTCAGAAGAGAAAATCATGCAGTTTCCTTTTTATATTTTTTGAGAAGACTGTCAGGAGAAAATATATATGTAGTTATCTTTTTTGTTTTAATTAAGATTACCAGTAGGCTATGTGTTCTGGAGTAAATAAATGTGTCTTTTTAGTTATGATATTTTCCTCTTGTGACAGTGGAAGTTTTCCAGGGATGTACACCATGATTTGCTCCCTTTTTAATATGAATTCATAACATAATCTTTAGACCTGCCCGTAAAGGCTACAGTATTTTGAGAACCAGGAAGCTCTGTTGATTGCCTCTGTGAATAAAACAACTGGAAAACCTCTAGGGTCTCCTCCTTCTACAGATTGGAGAACCCAAGTGTTCCCTGATAAGTCTGGATCTTGAAAACCTGTCAACACTCTCTTACTGGGGCAGGGTGGGAAAGCTGATTTTTGTCTTAGTTACTTTGTCTTCTCATCGTTGGGGTAAAATACTGAACACTCACAGCTTAAAGGAGAAGACGTTTACCGTATTTTGGCTCACATTTACAGTTTCTGGTCTGGCA
>RJWM01029133.1:0-24796 GCA_004363535.1 Dasyprocta punctata | reverse complement strand
CTCTATAGCTTCATCAAGCTGTTTCTTTATTGCATTTTCTATCATTTCAGAAAGTCCATTTGTGTGACTCCCACTGTCTTCCATTTCAGTATCTCTTGGGTTTGTTCTTTGTGGGCTGGGGGACTGAGACTGCCTCTTGGTCTTTCATTTTGTCATTTTCTTCTGGAATCTATGTAGCTCTGTGTCCTGCGAGGCTGGCTGCCCTTCTCTTGAGGTTTCGCGCTGATTCTTGCGGTGTGCAGGATCGTGGGACCCGGTAGGCTGGGTCCCATGCGCAGCAAGGAAGGGCGGCCTCCCAGGGCGTGCAGGTGGAGCCTCGTCCTTAACTGGGTGGGGGCCAAGGCCTCCCTGTCCCAGGGAGCTAGGCTGGGCACCGCGAGTGACGCGGACCCGACCCTGGTTCTGTCCGCAAGTTCAGCCCAACAGCTATGCCTGTGGGGCAAGCCTGGGCAGGTCCCAGGCCTACAGTGCCGGGAGCAACCCTGCTGGGCAGCGGGGTCTGCACATGAGCTGTGGGATGGCACACGCTCAAGCTGAGCTGCTCCACTGAAGAATGGAGCTACCGTGCGCTCTGCACTCTGGTCGGGGGGAGCCCAAGCTCTCCAGGTCCCTGCAGCTATGTTGCTCAGTTCCCAGTGAGCAACTCTGCGGTCCTGGGATGATTTGGGCTGGGCTGCATACCTCTGTGTCCTGCGCGGCTGGCCGGCATTCCCCTGAGGTTCGTGCTGATTCTTGTGGTGTGCAGGATCGTGAGACCTGGTAGGCTGGGTCCTGTGCGTAGCAAGGAAGGGCGGCCTCCTGGGGCATGCAGGTGGAGCCTCCTCCTTAACTGGGTGGGGGCCAAGGCCTCCCGGTCCCAGGGAGCTAGGCTGGGCACCGCGAGTGACGCGGACCCAACCCTGGTTCTGTCGAGAGACTCATTTTTGAAGTGGATTCTGATACCAGGTCAAACTTAGATTTTGGCAAGTCTGACCTGTGGTTGCTATGCTCAGAGCCACTGCTGAAGTGAAAAATTATGCTGGCACAATAGATAACACCCTTGTTTAGTTACCAAGAAGTTTGTTTATGTTGGGGGAAGATAACAAACACAAACACAAACAAACAAACAAACAACAAAAGAACCCTATTGGAACCAGAGGTATAGTGTGAGAGTTGTCACATTTTGTTGATCATTATCGTCAGGTTTCTGTAAAACCTATATAAATGACTAAAGAATAGCATCTTTGGTTTTGAATACTACAGAAACATATGTTTGAGTTGACAGAGGATTTGTATCTCAATATTGATCAGTACCATACAGTTATGCATGCCCAGGTATATAACAGGTTATTATGTGGGGACAACTAGCCTAGAATACTGGACATGTAGTCCTGTTAAGTGTTTTTATATAGAGAACAGAATTTGTGATCCAAAAACTTGTCGGTGTCCTACAACAAATGCTGCAAAGGTTTGCACACTTTTTCCCATAAAACTTGGAACTTGGTCACTAATGTGACAGTGTTGATGTCATAGAATCTCTAAGAGGTGGGGCCTAGTGGGAGACAATTAGTTATGGGAGGCCCTGCTCCCACAAATAGATTAACGCTGTTTCTTGGGAGTCTGTAGTGGTTCCCTTTATCTCAAGGTGTTGTGTCCTGTAAGGATAAAATGGCTGGAGTGGAGAGAGTTTTCTGTGAGTTCTTGACAAGCTACTCAGTCCATTATGTTGTCAAAACCTGTTGCTGAAATCCTAATAGGGTCCTATTAGAATGGGAGTGTATGGACATGCAATGATTTGTGGGATTAAGGTGACTATTTGGATGAGATTTGGAATGTCTAAAGGGACTTCATGTGTCTTTACCTGAATGTACTATTGCAGTGGGTGTTAACCTGATTGGGGAACAGAACACTTCCTAGTATTGCAAAACAGAAAACATCTGCTTCTGCCCTCAAGCCAATTGGACATGCTAAATGGAACCGCTGAACTGCTGAAGCCCACACAGACTGTTACTGGAAACAGTATAGGAAATCTGGGCACAAGAAGAAATCAATGACATGTTAGGAACTGAAGTGCAGGTATCATGATGTGAATAGAGAGGAGAGTTCATGTAGAGTAATAGTGGAAGACTGAGGCTTGAATAATATAGTGATACCCAGAGCATCAGTAGGCCCTAATAGAATTCAAAAGTTCATATAGTACAGCTTTAATGAGTGACCTTTAGTGATGGATCTTGCCAAAGTAAGATTTTTTTTCCCATGTAGATTTTGGAAAACAGCCCCTTGCAGCTTGCCTTCATGTGTGAAATATTATAGTTTACATTCACTATTAAAAGTTATTTAACTTCACTTGCTACTGTCATAAGCTGGCTGAGGAGATTGGTAATGATTCATGTTTTTAGTGCGACAGAACACGTCATGATCATGTCTGAAACTGAAGACTAAGTAAGAGTGTACCTAAATACATGGGTGCCATATATGGCTAATAGAAGCTGGTTGAAATATCTAGTGCAGGTCCAGGAGCCAGCCCAAATGGTGGAATTCTTAGGAATAACATTTACAGGAGTCATCCATGCCATTACATAGGTAATTAAAAACTGCTACTAATATCTATGCCTAGAGCTAAATAAGAAGTCCATTATTTTATTGGTCTATTTGGATTTTAGAGGATGCATGTGTCACATTAGCTTTTATTCATAAAACTATCCCCAAATTTGGCTGCACTACTTGCAAGGGGTCCTCAACTATCAGACCATGTTGGAGTTACAAAATGCAGTTTTCTTCTTGTTGCTTTTGGGCCCTTAAATAGCCACACTCAGCCAGGTGTGGTGGTATATACCTATAATCCCAGTACTTGAGAGGCTGAAACAGAAGGATCATCATGAGTTTGAGGTCAGCATGGGCTTCATAGTGAGTTCAAGGCCAGTCTGAACTACATTGTGAGATCCTGTCTCAAAAGAAAAAAATTAATACTCAAATGTGACTGAGGAAGTGCTTGTAACACAGTCATATACCTGGAGGTCACTGCAGAAGCTTATGATTGCCACCCAGAGGTGACCGGTGGGATTTTATATTGGAACATTAATGGCTAGTGTGTTAAGATATATATGCTTCAAGAGACAACTCCTGCATAGCTACTGAGCATTAAAGCAGACTGCCCCTATGATTGAAGGACATAAAATATTCCTGATATCTGGAATAACTCTAGGGAGGACTGGCAAAACGTCTTGGGCCAAATCAGAGAAACACTCTACTGAGACAGACATTACCCAGAAGAACTGCATGACAGAATGGAACTATTTATACAGGAACATGGGGAATACTGGGGAATTCAAAGAGATGCTCACTCATTGTATCCATAAGCAGTGTATTTCTGGGATTGACTTTGAAACCACAAAATTGCTGCTGCATCCCATTGCTATTGGCACATACCCTGTTTAACAGACCTATAATAACCAACAAAAGCTGCTTAGTTTATGGATGGACATTGCAATGTAGATGGATAGCATTGTGTTTGAAATGCCACCATATTAAGACTGGCAAATGGAAAGGCTCTTATTGCAGAATAAGAGTAAGAATAATAATCATCTTGGTGCAATGAGTTGAATACTGTTTTCTTTGTAGTGCTGAGAATGTTGAACAATGATAGAAGTTCCTGCCAAGCGTTGAGTTCTTACTGAATCATGGGCAGTGGCCAATGGCAGATGGGTAATAGACAGTGGCCTACATTGGTGCCTGTACAAGTTACCACCTTAAGTAAGTCACTATGCACATTTAAGGGATGTATTAAAGTAGGACATGTTGATGCCCATCAGAACGGCTGCTTTCTAAGGCCAGAAGGTAATTGAAGTTGGCAAGAGTATGACCTGTTGAGCTGGTTTGAGCTTTCCATTTGGGCCCATGAAATTAGTGGACATGGGAGTACTCCCCAAATGCAGGGCATTGAATCCAGATATATTCTTCTGCACAAAATTATTCTGTTTCCCAATAAAGGAGGGAGAAACTTCAGACACCAATGGGACAGATTCCCTGAGGGAAGGGTCCTCATATAGCTGATAAGTCACATTACTTCAGCTTTGACTTTTCCTGCTTGGTGCAGTGATCAACTTCAGGTTCTAGAGAAAGGGATGAGTGTGGAGGAAGAAACTGTTACCATATTTTAACCTTACTTACTTTCTTTTTTATTTCACTCTTTTGAGAGAGAGTCTTGCTATGTAATTCAGGGTAGCCTTGAACTCACAATGTAACCTGCTACCTATGTATACCCTCCTCGTATGAATGAAAATAAGCTGATAGGGAAATGTTTGCTAGATCAGTCTTGCTGCTGGGAGTCTGATTGGACCAGTGACTGAATTTTATGTCTCTTCAAGAGGTATAAAAATTTGGGTAAAATGATATTGGAGAGATGAAGTAATAGCAGCTGAGAGTGAATGAATAAGTGAGTTTTGAAATGAGGGAAATCCAACATTACATTTGTGCTTTAAGAGGGAGTTAAAGCAAGAAATTCTGTTAGTGGCTGAAAGGACAAGTCCAAATGTTGCCAAGGCCATTCCTGCTTGTGAAACCTGACAAGGTGGATGGAAGCCTGCAAACCTGAGTAGCGTTGCTCTGGGAGACTGTTGGGTTGTGTGAAGTGATTATAGACTGACAATGGCTACCGACTGAGTGGAACTCTAACAATATGTCAGGATCTTTTATTCTTATTTTTGTATCTACTACCATCCTGCAGAAAAGTGTCTAAGACTGGAATTGCAGGTAAGATTATAATAGTGGTATTGATTGATGGTCAGTGTACAAGGTAACTGAGTTAAAGCTTCCTCAGGACTTAATGGTGATGAAAAATGACTGGTCTGAGGAAGAATTGAGTTTAATTAGTCACAAATTAATTTCTATGCTAAGTAGTTCCACATAAGGATATTAAAAGGTGTGAATAATGGTAGATCAAGAATAGGGGCATGAAAACCAAGTTAATACAGAAATACAAAAAGTGTGCAATGATTGCCTTACACTGGCTCCCCCAAAGGGTTGGCATATAATTCTTTTTCTATAAGAGAACTTTCATCAAAAAACAGGAGCTAGCCTGTATATTTTAGAATTTCATCTTTCTCAAAAAATTCTACACTTTGTTTTTAGCTTCTGTGATAAACTATAACCAGTGAGGGGTCTTCCTGGTTTCTTTTTTTAATTTTTATTTTTTATGAGTACGTATTTGCAGTACGTAATGATACATTCCTTATGGGGTGTTTGTACATGTACATAATACATCTTAAATCGCTTTTCATCTCTTTTCCCTCTTCCCTCTCCTGTCCTCCATCTCTTAGTCCTCCTCCCATTTGTGAAAGATCTATTTTCCTATTTCCTATGTATCTTTATGACAGAGTTTTACTCTACTGCATATAAGTACCACATTTTCTTTGTCTATTCTCCCTTGATGTAGCCTTCTTGGACTTACACTCCAAAGGTCACACTTCCAAATACCATCACACTGGCAATCAGTGACCTAGTATATGAATTTTTGGGGGACACAAATTTAGTTCATGGCATTATTTTTTTGTACTAGGAAATGTTTTCGTACTAGTAAAATGACTAAGAAGATTATTGTTCTCCAGCACCTACCATATTGGAATTTTTTTTTTTTTATACTGGATCTCACTGTGTAGCCCAGGCTGGTCTCAAAATCACAGCAATACTCCTGCTTCAGCCTCGCTAATGCTGGGATTACAGGCATTCACCATTGTATCTGACCACAATTGTTTTTTGTTTGTTTGGGATAAGGTCTCACTATATAGTTCAGCCTGGCTTTGAACTCACTATGTAGCCCAGGGTGACCTTGAACTCACAGGAATCCTCTTTCCTCAGCTTCCCCAGTGCTGGGATTGCAGGTGTGTGCCACCATGCCTAATTCATGTTATAATCTTTTTATTATGAAATGTTAGGAGAAAGAGTAAGCTCACTCAGTGGAAAACTTTGCCTTCTATTCTGGGGAGGGCATTAGTGTGTTTCCATTCACACACAGGATAGTTGCATCATGTTAGGCATAATTACGACCTTGCTATTGTGTTTGGAGAATAAATACATATAGTGAAAGGAAATGTGTCCGGTCGTCAAGTTGACAAGGGTGGACCGTAACAGTTAATTGTGATATGTCAATTTGAATGGATTAAGAGATACCTAGTGGATTGGTGGAGCATGGTTCTGGGCATACCTAGATGACTGACATATAGGCCTCAAACTGACAAAAGAAGACCCACCCTGGATGTGGGTGGCATCAAACAACAGACTCGTAGAAATGAAAAGAAAGAGAAGGAAGTCTTCTGTTTTGCTGCTCCAGAGGAGCTCTTGTCTTTGCCATTGCTGTTAGACATTCATTTCCAGTTCCTTCAGCCTTCCAACACAGACACTTTGTCTTTCCAATGTGGACTTGCGTCAGACTCTGCACTGAGCTCTAGGCTTTCAAACTTTGACTGGATCCTCTGACTATCAAGCATGCAGATGGTTCTTTTGCATTCTTCCACCACTGATTCCTCAGGTAACCATTGTAAGCCTTAGTAAATCCTTCAAATATCATATCATATCATATCTGTTCCTCTTGTGATTCATAACTGTACAGACATTCTGTTTCAAAATATCATCAAAAGCCATAGTTAAACCTGGGCATAGCAGCATGTGCTTGTAATAGTAGCTACTTGGGAGGCTAAGGCAGGAGGATCACAAATTTGAGACTCACTTGGGGATCTTAGTGAGACCCTGTCTCACAACAAGCAAAACAAAGCAAAGCAAAACAAAACAAAATAAACAAACAACCAACCCAGTTAATCATGATGCCCACTTAACTTGGGGAGTTTCCTCAGTGTCTTGTTCAGTAGGTGCGAGGCTTGTTGCCTCAAGTTTCAGGACCAGCTGAAACATGAAACGGGCATAGCTGAGAGCTCCCTCAAAGTAGAAGGACACAACAGACCCTTCCCAAAAGCTGCTGCCTGGAACTTGGCCTCAGCGGGGCTGCTGCCACCACATTCCTGACACCTCTTCATTTAAATTCTTTGTTGTACCTGGAAGGTGTCATTGTCTCAGTTGCTTGTTCCTCCCTCTTCACCTCAGACATTTTACTGAATTTTCTTAGAAAAGTACTTAAATTTTAAAGCCACAAAGTAAAATTTAAAATATGTGTTCCCCAGAAACCATAAAGGAACAGATTGATAAATTGACTGTGTAAAAATTTAAAATTTCTTTTTGGCAAAAGTCAAGACAGACTGTGAAAATACAATTGTGGAACGTATGATAAAATGGCTAATTGCCCTAATTTGCAAAATAACTCTTATGCAAATGAATGAGGAACTAATACAACTCAGAAAAAATAGTCAAGTTATAAGACAGTTTACAAGAAGAATATAAATGGCCTGTAAAATTATGGAAATATACTCAGTTTTACTCTTACTTAAAAACATGGAGATCAAAGCATCAGCAGGATACAATCTTTCAACTTTAGACTGGTAAAAATATTTTAAAACCTTTATAATATATATAATTGGTAACAGTATGGAGAAATAGTAGTTTCAGATGTTTTTGATGAGATTTTATTTAATATTTAATTTTTTATTTTTTTTGGGGGGGTTTGAGACAGTGTCTTGCTATGTAGTTCAGACTGACCTTGAACTCAAGGCAATCCTCTCACTTCAGTCTCCTGAGTGCTGGGTTAACAGGTATGTGCTACCATGCCTGGTGAGATTTTACACCATTGCAACCTTTGGGAATGTAATTTAACAATATGTATCACATACCTAAATTAAGTGCATATTTCGACTATTTGAGAAATTTCAAGTATTCAGTATGGTCAGAAACTGAACCAGGGTATGTCTCAATGTGATCCTGATGGGTTCAGTTCATATAGGACTCTGCCAGACTTAACGTGGAGCCTGTCCAACATGATGCCGGGCCCTCCAATACTAACTTTCATGTTCTTCTTCCAAGCCCAAAATAAACTTCCTGCTCATCTTTCCTACATGAGCCAAAGATCTTCCAATCCTCTCCTGGCACCATGATCCAGTCTCCACCCCCAGGCCAACTCCATAAAAGCCATTCCCTAGCTTCCCTTTTGAGGATCATCACATTCTCCAGCAACCCTCCCACACCAGCAATAAAGGCTTTTTCTTATCTCTGTCTTTGTCCCTCAACTACACCAAAAAATCTAACATTTTGGTGCCTTGACTTGGGTTGGTTAGGGTGTGTAGCTCCTGGGGACTACCCCAGTTTGAGCTCCCCACCACCAATGAGCCACCCTTCCTCTTTCTCTCATCTCTGCCTTTGCCATTGCCAGCCTCCATCCAACACCAATCCAAACCACCCACAGGTGAGCCACTCCTCGTTGCAGGAGTTCCTGTCACTCTCTCTCTCAAAAATCATGGGCCCCACATCAGGACTCCTTCATGTCCTTCAGGACACCCTCTCCTTCCCCTGGGTGATGACCTATGGGGTCTGATGGGGTACCTGTCTTTCTCTTTCACACCCTCAGTGAGGGTGACTATCCTCCTTAGGGGTTGTGACTGGCTTCAGCCTTTGATTCACTTCCAATTTGATCACTATGGGAAATATTCCTTCCCAACCCCCTCCACTTGGGTGTCTCTTAACGAATTTAAGCACGCTGGGTCTCCAGGAGACCATCAAACCAAAACAGTTAATGTGCTCTGAGACTTAGATAATTTTTGCTATCGCAACAGCAAATGGTCAAAGATACCTTATTTCCCAGCCTTTTTTGCTCTCAGGGCACATCCTTCCCTCATTCAGGTGTGTGTGGTGGCCCAAATATTACTGGCCCACTCCACACTGCCAAAACCCTTACCCAACTGCCACCATCTTTTAGCCAGGTGCCATTCCCTCAACCCCACCTCCGACCCCTCCTCCCTCTCTGTGAGACAACTGGCCTTGAGGGACTGATTTGTGTTCACATCCCTTTTACTCTCTCTGACCTGTCCCACATCTCTCATAGATTAAGCTCCTTCTCCACAGATTCCTACAACTAGATAAAAGAGCTCCAATTTGTGATTAATTCCTATGATTTCCTAATAGCTGTTTTACTTTAATAACTGTCTTTGCTTTCACAGCTGAAAAAGGTTTTATTGCCTTTGATTCTTACAAAAGATCTCTGTTAATTGACTTACAAAAAGGTTCTAACTAGTCTATTTATACTTACAAATGTAAAAACTATAAAAGAGTTATTATAATTCAAATTGGCCAAATATATTTGATTGTACTCTGATTGTGTAAGGTGTTTGCCTGTTAAGCTGTATGTGTTTCTATGTTCCATCTGTATAGGTCATCTAATATATGTTTATTTGTTTGTCATACCCACAAACAGTTGTTTTTTATTTGAGCTCAACAATTTTTTTCTTTTCCGTTTTTGGATCATTTGCTCAAAATTTAATATGAGTTATAGGTCTAAAAGCATGTTTCCACCTGAGTTGCCAGTTGGTCAAGATGATGCTAAAATTGGTTGTGTACTGGTCAAAATGATGCTAAAATTTAATGTATACTGTTGTTTATGTATCATGACTTGAGAGTCTCTCATCTCATTGTTCAAAAATACTATGTTAAATATTGTGACTGGGTTTTAGTCACAATACAGTGTAATCACTAAAAGGTTAAATTTTATAAAAATAATACAATAAGGTTTTTTCATAACAGATGCTCTTGGTACAAAACCAAATTTTAAAAAATCAAGGTTTTCATATGGCTGTAATTAAATGTATTCATGCCTCCAGATTTACAAGTCTTCCGAAATGTGAAACAGGGATTATTTGTGGTGATAGACTTTCTTTCAGATTCTGACTTCTGCCTTTAACAAAAAGTTATGTGATGTACATCCCACCAAAGTTTAACAAGTTAAATACAAGCTTTTTGTGTATTAGATAGGGATGATTGACTTAAAAGAGTATTTCCTGTCAAAATGAAAATTTAGGTTGTTACAAATTGTCATAATTGTCATGATACAATATTATGTATGGTTTTGATTTCAAATTTTCTGTGTAAAATATGTAACTGTTAACATTCTACAGGCATTTAAATACTAGGACATCATTGATTAATAAAAATAATGGTTCTATTTTATGTTCTAAGGTGCTTGGTCTTCAGATAAGGTAGTAATGTTAAGCTTGCTGCCTTATTACACTGTAATGTTATCAATCTTCTTTTCTGGATGTTCAACAACTGAGGTTTAAACACTAAAAACTAAAAAGATAAATGGGCTAGGAGGACAACCAATATTTTGGCTCCAGTCATCTGAGGTCAGTAAGAACCCAGAATATAAGAGAACTTCTGCAGTGACATCCCATAACTCTGTGAGTCCCTAGTCTTCTGACTAAGGAGATTATGGAACCAGAAAAAAATGTGTTCTATGATATGTAGTGTACCTAAGAAGAGTCACCAGGAGAAAAAAAAAATCTCCCAAACTCACAAAAAACAACTTGGTTAAGCAATGACCATGACTCATCCTGAAGGCTGACACTGTCAAGAACTGAGAGGCTCTATACATGGTTCCAAGACAAATCCTGAGGAGACTTAACTACCTTGATAGATAGCAAGAGGTTAATTTTAATTAGTATGGATCTCAATTTAACTTGGTCTTAAACATCCAGTAGAAATATATATAAATATAATCAAATATATATAAAAAATATCATGTTAGATATAAAAGGGGCACCTGTGCTATGCTAGAAAAATGCTGCTATTTTGTTATTCAATCAGGTATTATGATAGATAAGGTAAAAAAATTGTGAATATATTGCCTCTAAAACCAAGGAGGCCTCTCACCAAGATTTTTCCATCTGGTCTTCCATATGAGGCTGGGCCCCCTATCTTCTCCCCCTGGCAGGACCCCTCATAATACTATTTTTTTTCTCATATCTCTTTGTCTATTTCAACTTTTTTCAGGATGTCTTCAATCCAGGTTGTGGGCCTTTACTACCAGAGAACTCCTTGTTCTGGCTGAGACCCCCGGCACCAGCTTCTACATGGGCCCAAACCATCATCCTGATGACTGCAGCAGCCCCCACCGTGATGCCCCTTGTTAGCAAAAAATAGTTTGAGAGAGTCATCACCCCATAACAACAAAAAGATGGAATTGATGGGTTCTGCTTATGTAGGACTCTGCAAGACTTAGCATGGCACCTGCCCAACATGGCACTGAGCCCTAGAAAGACAGTGTATCTTTCCAATACTAACTTCTGTGTTCTTCTTCTAAACCCAAAATAAACTTCCTGCTCTTCTTTCATGCATGCGTCATAGATTCTCCAATTCTCTCCTGACACCACGATCCAGTCCCCACCCCTAGCCCAACTCCGTAAAAGCCTTTCCCTAGCTTCCCATCTGAGGGTCCTTGCAGTCACCAGCAACCTTCCCATGCCAACAATGAAGGCCCTTTCTTATCTCTCTTTGTCTCTCAACTGTGCCAAAGAACAGATCCAACTGGAAATAGTACCAATTGAGTAAAAACATTATCTACCACAAAAATTACAGTTACTAGTTCATAATAAGTAATGATGTCAGAAATTGGGAGAACACACTGGGAGTAGGTATTGAAGGTGCTGATCTGCTGGAGTGTAAGACTGAATAAAAGATTGTTTACTGATCTGATGACTCAAGATTTAATATCAATGGAAGGTAACTTGGAGATAATCCTACTGTGTTGTTTGGTGACTGCCTAAAACTTAGAAACAATAATGTCAAGCAGTTAATAAAGTGGAGTGGTTGTAAATGTCAGCAGAGTATTAAAGATGTGGTCAAGAGATTCAGGGAAATGGGTATTATGCAATGAGCTTATCACATAAGACAGAACCCACTGAATGATTACATTCCACTGGAGAACCTAGATGACACTTGCCATTCAAAAGCAATGAGAAGCATGCTAGTGATGGGTGCTGGCTGGCATCATTGAGAAATTGGTTGGGTTATTGTACTTCAAGATAGATTATGCTTTGAACCATTTGCCACTGTATAATGTTGTAACCTTGGCATGTTCAATACACAGTCTTTGTAGGCCAGGTTTGATGGCAGGAGTTTGTGCTCTGAAACTTGACTTTCTAGTATTAATATGGGTGATAGCATAACACAGTTGGTGACATTGAATTATAAGAGGCAAAAGTAGAAATAATTACCATAACATACAGTAAAACTAGACTGATGACAGAATTAGGTGCTGGACTCAGATTTATCTAACTATACACAAGTGAAATCTGCTGTAAGTTAACTCTCTTCTTGTCAAAATTTGGTTTACAGAGATTTGATTTCTTGTGACATTTTGCAGAAAATTAAACTGACCTGCTATATCGATTTTATTATGCTATTTAGATCTAGTGGGTCAGAAAGTGTTAAATATGACATTTGTATGCACGTTAGAGAGTGGGCAGTAAATTCCACTAAGAACAGAAGGACCGTAAGATTGGGGCAGTTTTTAGATATTCAGAAGTCTGAGTCACACTTAGATGTTCCATTATTGTATCTTTTTCATATTTCTTACCACTTTAAAAAAAAGAGAAAGAAAGAAAGACCATTTGGTAGGATTCCTAGAGTTTTAACTTAATGTATACCATATTAGGTTGTATTTGGTGAGAAAAAGCCTGTCTCAGTCCATTTTCTTTTTTTATAATAAAATACCTCAGGCTAGGTACCTTCTAAAGGAAAGAGATTTATTTTGGTAAGTGGTTCTGGGGACTAGAAGTTGAAGAGTGTGTTGGCAGCTAGAGTTTTGCATTTCAACTTGTGATGGGAAACATGGATACAAGCAGGTGTATGTGGAATAGGCAGAATATGAGGACACCTTCACTTTATAACAACCCACCATCACAAGATGTAGCCTAATCTCATGAGAAAAACATCCATCTCTCTAAATGACCTAATCACTTCTGAACCGTCCTGCAATATCACCACAATAGGAACAAAATTTCAACATGAGTTTCAGAGGGGACAAACCATACTCAAATAATGGTAGCATCCTAATGATTTAGTAGGTTAGATAGTACCCAATTTAATGGGGAGCTCTAGTTTCATATTCCCTTGATGACCCCCATTCTGGTGCTCAGGCTTGAACTGGGTCTGATTTAGAGTTGGTGTTTACTAAATAATTAAATTTTTGGTAATAGAGACTGATACGGACCCTTAAAATGATACTGATCAGGCAGTGGCAGGTTAATTACACTGAAATTCTTTCACTTTAGAAAGCGTAGCAACTCATCTTTACAGGAATTAATATATATTTTGGGTGTGGATTTGCCTTCCTGGCCTGTGGTTGACCAGTCCCACTAGTCTAGAGTGTCCTATGTATCTTTATGGGATTCATATAGCATTTCCTTGAATTAAACATTGTACTTTAGAGTGTGACAAGAGTGTATGATCATGTTCATCACTGATGTTTAAACAATTTCACTATCATAAGTTCTCTGCCTGATAGATCATTGGAATGAGGGACTGGTTGAGAGATGACATTCATTCTGGTTGTGGTATCATCCTTCAAGACAAGCATTATGATTTGAAGCAGTGGTCATCATATAACGTTACAACCTTGAGAGGTATAGCACACAGAGTTGGAAATTAAGGCGTGAAACTTAGAGTGGTCTTTGTTACTATCACTTCCAGTGACTGACATAGGAAATTTATATTTTCCATTCTCACATCTTTGCTAGACTGTATATTTGAGTCAGCTAGATGCCTTTACCAAGAACACTGGATGATTCTACTAAAGATATATTACCTTTCCTATTCCTCTACTCTTGCTTCATGGAATCACAAATAAACCATCTATACCCAAGTATTTGTCTTGGGGTCTGCTTCAAGGGAACTGAACTAAGACAAATGGTATCAGGAGTGTCCCTAGTCAGTAAAATTTAAAGATGGGATTCTGTAATTGACTGATATCAAGGACCTCATTAATGGTAAGCGAGAATGATGATTTAAGTTAATTTCCCTAAGTTGGTCTTGAGGATTTGTATGATAAGGACTTATTAGAAAGTGCTTCCCTGGAAGGGAAAGTGGTAATACAAAGTGAGACTGGGAAGGGAAAGAGGGTAAGTAAGAGTGCCATATGAAGAAAAATACCACACAGTATAAATTTGGGTCAGCTATTAGAGGAATTTACACTAGCATTTGCAGGACAACTTTATATGAAGACTGAGGGCAGATGATTATGATCCTTGTCCAGTGGGAAGGCATTTCTCTTCCTCCTTTTTCCTCATGATTTTCTTCCCGTCCTCCTTTGAAGGATCTAAGCGTTCTTTTGCTGGAGCACAACTCCAAAGTACATACAAGTGAGTATATATCCAATGATACTAAGGGAATCTGAGTCTCATACATCTTCTCAGTCTTTTTCCATCCTGCACCAAGGCTTGGTGATACTTGTGTACCCTTTAAAACAAATGGAAATTTAGTTAGCTCCACAAACAATTTAATCAGGGGAAATGTGTGAACTGAAGGAAGATTTTTGATTATGCTCTTGTGTTTCAAGCTCTAGAAGAATCAATATCTTCCTGGTGAGAAGTGATGCTAGTAATTGTCATTTAGCTGATGATCAAAGTTGCTTAGTGATAACTGGGGATTTTTATCAGGGAAAAGAGAAACCCAAGTTGAATGGGTGGGATAAAAGAGCCATGTTATCATCTGAAGGGCTTTCAGGGGGAAGACAGAATTGACTTGATTGATAATACACCTTCAGAGCTAGAAGAAAATTAAAACTAAAAAAAAATCTTCCCAAAGATTTCCCCATTGGGAAAATCTTTGGGAAGATTTTTTTTTTAGCTTTAATTTTTATCAGTATGTTTGCAGTACACACTGAGTACATTCATTGTGGGGAGTTTGTACATGTATTTAACACATCAATTCTTTTTACCTACCCACTTCCTCCTTTAAATCCCTTAAACCTCCCCTTCCTCCATCTCTTGATCCCCCTTCCATGTGCAAAAGATCTATCTACTTGTTTCCTATTATCTATTTTTTACTTGGCATTTCAACTTATGTATATTTTGGGTTTCTCGTATAAGAGAAACCATGCAATAGTTAAGCTTGTATGTCTGATTCATTTCACTTATTATTATAATCTCACAGATAAATTACTCAAATGTATCCTTCATCATGTATATGTGCTGCTGAAGCGAGCATTATCCTTTGTGGCAGAGTAGGATTCCATGGTATATGAATACTATATTTTCTTTATCCATTTACTGTTGGTGGGCATATAGGCCACTTTCTTTTATTTGGTGTGTATTAATACCATGATGGTTTTTTTTAAAAGAAATCACTGTAGCTTTGTAGTATAACTTGAAATCTGAGATTGTAATGCTTCTTGCTTTTTTTTTACCCAGGGTAGGATCTTGCTATGTAGTTCACAGTGGCCTTGAACTCACTATGTCACTGAGGTTTGCCTCAAACTTGCAGTGATCCTCCTGCTTCAGTCACCTGAATGCCGGGATTACAGGCTTGTGCCAACACAATGGGCATATCCCTTTTGTTTCTGTCTCTTGCTCTAGCTGAAGTTTAAATAACTATTCTGAACAGGAGTGATGATAATAAATACTCTTGACCTATTCCTTATTTTAGAGGAAAACCTTTTAGTTTTTTTAACCACTTAAAGTAATTCTGGCAGTATGTTTTTCATACATGGCTTTTATCAGATAGAGATAAGGTCCTTCTCTATCTATTTTTTTCAGGGTCTTATCATGAATGGATGTTGGATTTTGTCAAATGGTTTTTCTGCATCTGCTGAGGTCCTCATGTGATTTTTGTCCTTGCATCTATTTTTCTGATGTATTACATTTATTGCTTTGTATACTTGATAATTTGTGTGTCCTAGGAATCTGCCCATTTCTTTTGGATTCTCCAATTTATTGGAGTATAGGTTTTCAAAGTAGTTATTAATAATCTAGATTTCAGCAGAATCCATTGTGATTTCATCTTTTTTAGTTTTCAAATTTTTATTTGTTTATTTATTTACTTTAAAGATAGTAAAATCCAACAAAACATAACCGAACAAAGTCAATCAAAACAAAGCAGTAGAACTGGTACAGAACTTCAAAGAAATATAATAGAAAAACAATAGCTACTATAGTATATCTTGTTATTTTCAGAATAGTTGACCATTCCATCAGGTATAGTAAAATCGAACCAAAAACAAAACAGAAAAAAACCCAATAAAAACAGAATATGAAATAAAGCAAAAAAAAATTTAGTCAGAATAAAGCAAAACAATGAGAACAATATTGGACCTCAAAGACAAGACAGAAGAGAATCCCTCATATTTGCTGCATTGCGTACTGTCATCTTCCCAGAGATGCTCAGACAGCCAGCTCCAGGCCAGGTGGGCTGAGGAATGTCATTGATTCTTAGCCTTCGATAGGTCTACAGGAGGCACATAGCTTTCTCTTCCTGGAGTCTGCACTGGTTGGGCGCACTCACCAGGAAGATGGGCTAGTTGTCTTCTGGTTGGAACCTCCCTGACTCAACATGGCGGGTTCTCAGGAGGCACTGTGATTTTATCCTTTTCATTTATAATTGCATTAAATGGTCTTTTTTGTTGTAAGATTGGTTTGAGGTTTGTCTACTTTATTCTTTGAAAGAATCAGCCCTTTGATTCATTGAATTATTTTTATTGTATTTTTAGTCTCAAATCATTGATTTCTGTTCTGATCTTTGTAATTTCCTTCCTTGTACTAGTTGTGGGTCTGGATGATTCTTATTTTTGATGACCTTGATATGTATAATTTGGCTCAGTCTTTTTTTTTTTTTTTTTGTACTGGAAATTGAACTCAGGGCCTTGCACTTTCCCGGCAGGTGCTGTGCCACTGAGCTATGTCCCTGGCCCTCATTCTGTTTTTCTGATGTGGATATTCATAGTTATAAATTTCTCTCTTAAAAAATATCACTTTCACTGTGTCCCGTATCTGGCTGGCATGTTGCACTGGCATTGTTTGATTCTAAGAATTTATTCCTTAATGTTTTTCTGTGACAATTAATTATCCAAGAGTACGTTTTTAAAATTACTATGTGTTTTTATAATTTCTGTGACTTTATTTGTCATTGATTTCTAGTTTCATTGTACTATGACCTGATAATATGCATGATATAATTTGAACTGTTTTGCATTTATTTATGCATGCTTAGTTTGTGGTCCATTTTGGAGAAAGTTGACATGTTGCTGACAAGAATGTGTATTGTCTTGTTGGGTAGCACACTCTTTAGGTATCTGTAAGTTCATTTGTTCAAAGGTGTGGTCTAACTCTGATATTTCTTTGTTCAGTTTGTGTCTATTGTTGATGATGTACCTGTTTGTGACAATGTGGTATTGAGGTCGCCCAGTATAATTGTGTTGAGGTTTACCTGATCATTTATGTCCAGTAGTATTTGTTTTACGAGGTTGGTGCATGTATGTTTGTAATTGTTATCTTTTTTTAAATTGAATTGTTCCTTTAATTAATATTTAGTGCACTTCTTTGTCTCTTTTGTTCAGTTTTGGCTTGAAGTTCACTTTGTCTGAAAATAGGATAGCTACTCCTGCTTTTTTCAGGTTCATATTACATAGAATATTATTTGCCATCCTTTGCTTTTTAGTCTATCATCTCTTTTTGGGTTGGTGTATTTTTCATTTATATACCCTATCATTCAGTTTTGTATTTTTAATCCAATCTGTCAATCTGTCTTCTGATTGGAGAGTTGAGACCATTTACACTGAAATTTATTACTGAAAGGTGTTAACTTACTCCTGTCATTGCATTATTTTCTTGTTGCTGATTCCCTTTTTCCCTTCTTCTTAGCCATTCACCTTGCCTGGTATATTCATTACATTAGACTTTTAGTGTTGTTATGCTCATTGTCTTTTTCTAGGCTATTCTTGAGAATATTTTGGAGTTCTGTTTTTGTGGTCATTAATTTTTTAAGGTATTCTTTAGAGAGGCCTTATTTTTCCATCAATTTTTTTGTCTTTTTGAGACAGGGTCTCACTGTGCAGTTCAAGCTGGCCTTGAGCTCACTTTATAGCCCAAGCTGGTCTTGAACTCACAATGATCCTCCTGCATCAGCCTCCCGGGTGCTGGGATTACAGGCGTGACCCACCATGCCCGGCTCTTTTCCATCAATTTTGAGAGATAATTTTGCAGGATATATAACTCAGGGTTGGAAGTTGTTTTTCTTTAAAGCTTGAAAACTTCACTCCAAACTCTCCTGGCCTGTGGAGTTTATGTTAAAAAGTCTGCTATAATCTTAATGGATTTTTCTTTATAAGTGATTCATTGTTCTTCTCCAACAAATTTTAAGATCCTGTCCTTGTTTTAGACTTCTAGGATTTTGACTGTGATGTTTTGTGAAGAAGTTCTTTTGTGATCATGACTATCTGGGTTAACCCTATCTATATATTTCCTTCTTTTCCCATATTTGGAAAATTTCACTGGTTTTTTATGGCATTTGTGCTGTTTTCTGACTTTTCACTAATTCTAGTTAATTTCAGTTTAGTCTTTTTTGTATCATCTTGCAACTGTTGGATTCATTTTTCATGTCACCTTGTTACTTTCAAGGTATCTCTGAGGAATTTGTCTTTGATGTCAGCCCTGTCTTCCAATTCTGATATTCTGTCCTCTCATTGCTCCTGTCTGCTGCCCATACTTTCAATGGAATTTTAATCTTCTAGATTTCTGTTCAATACATTTTCATGGCCTAAAATTCTTTGTTAAACTGCTCATTCATGTTTCTTTTTTCTAGTGTTTTTATTAGTGTCTTCTGTAAACTTGAAGATCATTTTGTTGATTGTCCATTGCCTGTTTAGTTATATCTTTTTTGAGTTTGCCAATAACATTATTGATCTTTTAAAATCTCCTCTTCAATAATTGTGATAAATTCAGCTCTATGGATTTTAGTTTCCTCCCCTTTTATGCCCCAGGGATCAGCTTTGAGAGAGGACCTTTTGGAGGCATTTTGTTGCCTTGTCTTCTCATGGTTTGTGTGTGTGTGTGTGTGTGTGTGTGTGTTTGTGTGTGTTTGTGCTAAGATTTGTGGGCACTTAAAATGAAAAGCTTTGTTGCTAGTATGGGGATTTCTTTAATTCCTGTTTGCTTTTCATTGGTGTACTCTGTTGTAGCTAACTATAGGCCTTTGCCTTTGTCTCAAGGTCTGACCACCTCTATTTGGGAGAGGAATTTATGATGTAATTGGCCCACTGCCCAGTTCTCAGGGAATGAATTACAGTATTGTTTATGATGCAAAGGCAATTTGGATATTGGCAAACAGAAAACCTACTAATAGCAACAACTATGCCACCCTAGCAATAACAATGAAATCATCAATGATAGTAGCATCAAAGAAAAATTGGATATGGACATACATAACCAATAATACACTATCCTTAACCATAGAAAAGAGATCTATCATTACTGTATAAACTCTAAGGCATAGTAAATACTGACATACAGTAAATATCTACTAAATCCACTGACATACAGTAAATATCTACTAAATCCAGCAACTATACATCTACTCACAATCAGTGGCAATAGCGCAGAGTTAACTATCTAAAGATGAATAAAGCTTAATGGTTATATTAGTAAAGGCAGTGGGGGTAGGGAATGAGAGAATGAAAGAAGGAAAATTTGAAAACTTAAGCAATGGAAGATGAGAAAAATGAGATAAAGGATTCAGTAGTAAAAGGAAATTAATAGAATTAGATAAAGATATCAGGAAAGAACAAATCCCCCCACCCCTCCAAAAAAAATTTAAAAGAAAAAAAGAAAGAAAAGAATGGAAGCCGGACATGGTGGTGCATACCTTTAATCCCAGCACTCGGGAGGCTGAGGTAGGTGGAGCGATGTGAGTTCGAGGCCGGCTTGGGCTACAAGGTGAGCAAGGCCAGCCTGAACTACATAGTGTGACCCTGACTTGAAAAACTGGGGCTGGGAGTTTGGCTCAGTAGCTTCAGCGCCTGTCTGACAGGCACGAGGTTGTGAGTTCAATTCCCAGTGCCACAAAAAAACAAAAAAACCCTCAAATCAAGAACCCAAAACAAAACAAACCAAACACACACACACATAAACCCCAAAAAGTTCCACAAACAAACAAACAAACAAACAAACAAATGTGTTTAGGCTCATATATAGATGTCTTCCAAAGTTTAAGGATCTGCATTTTTGGAATCCAGTGAACCATGGTTTTCTACTCCTAGCTTTATGGCCTGTGGGTTTATGAGGTGCTCCAGTGGCTCCTCTGTTCATCCTATGCCTGGGCAACTCTCCAAGCTGAGGTATGTCCTTGCTCATGGTAAATGGGGAAAGCAATCAGACCTCTGATCTGTCCTGGGTATAGGCAGCAGGTGAGGGTTGAAGCGGCCCACTGGATTTAATGCCAGCATTTTCAGTTCCAGTTACTTGTTTTATTTTGTTTGAGACAGGGTCTCATTATGCAGTTCAGGCTGGCCATAGAACTCACTATGTAGCCAAGGCCAGCCTTGAACTCACAGTGATCCTCTTGCCTCAGCTTCCCAAGTACAGGGATTACAGGAATGTATGACCATGCCCAGCCCCAGTTACTTCTGAAGGAAACTCATGCAGGGCCTAGCTTCTCACAATAGAGTTCTTCTTGGACTGAGCTTATACTTCTTAGGGGGTCTATGGCTAGTCTAGTACCTATCTGTGATTGTCTTCTTTGTCTGTGTTTCACCCAGTGTCTTAGTTACTTTTCACTTGTTGCTGAGACAGAATACCTGACACCTCAAATTAGGGAAGGAAAGGTTTATTTCTTACAGTTTCTTGGGAGTTTCAGTCCATACTCAGTTGGCTCCAAGGCAGCATGGAGTGGCGGGGCAGCCATTCACAGGGGCTGCCAAAACAGCAAGGTGCGCTGGAGAGAGGGGTTGGGGGAGAGGGGGCAGAAGTGAGAGAGGAAGACCCGCCTCCTTTACACTGTATCTCAGCTTCACCCCCTGGGTGAGTGCAGCACTCACATCACCAATCCCAGTGCTAGACAACAAACCAATCACAAGCACCAGACTCAGCCCCATCAAAAGTATATGAGGACTTGGGGGGACATAGTATCACCCAATACACTATGGGAGGGTAATACTGGGAATCCTAAAGTGAATTGTTTTGTAGATTTTCTGTGATTTACAATTAAATAATCGACCCCTCCCCAAAGTGGTGCCTGATTAAACATTCTTGGCAATATGATGGGTACTGCACTGGATTCCTTCCTCATCTGTAGCCTGCAATGTGGAAGGAGTCACTTTTAGAGTAATAACCCACACTGTTTTTGCAGTTTAGAATAGCCATAGGCTTCCTTGGAGCCAGTGTTTCTGGCCTGGTCCATTGTTAAATCCTGGAGTTCCTGACCCTGGAGGTTTATCTTGTGTCTGTGGAGGCAGGTTTCACTCCCCAGAATCTGGAATGAGCTTCCAGACAATTTCATTCTTCTCTCTGCATTGTCCTCCATTTCTTCACCTTCTCTGTGGTTTTTAATTTTCCTTTCAGTTCCCTCCGAATTCCCATATATCCTTTTTTTTTTTCACTGTGCCAAGTTGTTATCTGAGTGTTTGGATTCCAGGTCTCAGAGAGGTTGTATTTTGCTGTTGGTGACTACTACTGCCATTTTCTTGAGTTTGAGAAGTCCTTTTCTGATCACGGCTATTTGGGGTTCTCTGCTCTTACCTTGTCTGTATATTAAATTCTTTCCCCATAGTTGAAAAATTTTGGTTATTGTTTTTGTAAACAGATTTTTTAAAATGCCATTTGTGTTGTCTTGGATCTTTCACTAATTCCAATTAATCTTATATCAGTATTTTTGTGTCATCTAGCAGCTGTTGAATTCATTTTCTATGTTCTCTTGTTTTTAAGTTGTCTCTGAGTATATGACCACCTGCCTCAGTCCTATGTTCTAGTTATGACACTGTGTCCTCATATTGGTCACTTCTGATACTCCTACTTTCAATAGAATTCTTCATCACCTGAGTTTCTTTTTTTTTATTTCAGAGAAAAAAAAAGACACATATAAGAAAGACAAAAAGCAAATGAGACAAACGACTAGAGTAAATACACAACAGTGACATTACAGGTTTACAAAACAGGATGATAGAAACTTGACAATGGTTGCAATATTGCGTATCGTTATCTTCAAAACGGTTGTTTACATTAACAGATATAGACATGTAAAATTGATCTAATCATATGAGTATTAACTGTTCTTTCTCAATAACTAATACATTCAACAGTATGTTCATTTTAGTCATCTTACATATACATATATACAGATTTATATCTTTTCATTTTCCCTTCCCTCTTTCCCCCTTTTCCCTTCCCAACCACTTTTGCTCTTAAAGCTGTTTTTTACCCTTATGTAGGATTTATTATAGATTTTGGATCATATATACTTTTTCAGTTTCTTACACTAGGGAGACAATATGGTATTTACACATGTGGGTGTGATTTATCTCACTTATGAGTATGGTCTCAAGTCATGTACTTTTACTTATAAAACTCTTAATGCAATCTTTCTTAATAGCTAAATAGTACTCCATTGTATAAAAATACCACATCTTTTTTATCCATTCTTTGATTGATGGGCACTTGGGTTGTTTCTAAGATCTGGCTATTACAAATTGGGTTGCTATAAACATAGGTACACAAATATCACTGTGGTATGATGTTTTCAGTTGTTCTGGGAAAATGCCCAGAAGTGGGATAGCTGGGTTGAATGGGATCTCTAATCCCAGCCTCTTGAGGAATCTCCACACTGACTTCCACAGTGGTTGCACCAGTCTACACTCCCACCAACAGTGGAGAAGAGTTCCTTTTTCCCCACAACCCCTCCAGCATTTGTTGTTGCTTGATTTTTTCTTCTTGGCTATTCTTTTGGAGTGAGATGGAATCTAAGTGTTGTTTTAATTTGCATTTCCCAGATGACCATTGATGTTGAACATTTTTTCGTATATTTATTCGCCATTTGTATTTCTTTCTCTGAGAAGTGTGTGTTCATCTCAGATGCTCATTTTTGGATTGGGTCCTTGAATTTTAGGGGCCTGATTTCTTTTCATTCTTTATATGTTTTAGATAGAAGTCCTTTGTCTGATGGACAATTGACTAAGATATTTTCCCAGTTCGTGGGTTTTCTTTTCACTCTGTTGGAGATTTCTTTTGACATGCCAAAACTTTTTAGTAAGATGAGATTCCAGTTGTTAATTCTGGGAAGTGTTTCCCATGCAATTTGATTTTTGCTCATGAACTCTCTGCCTACTCCTATGTCATCAAGATTTTTACCTACTCTGTCTTCTAGTAAGTTTAGTGTCTCTGTTTTAATATTCCGATCTTTGATCCATTTTGACTTTATTTTAGTGCATGGTGATAAGCATGGATCTAGCTTTAGTTTATGGCATATATAAAGCCAGGTTTACCAGCACCATTTGTTAAAGAGGCTGTCTTTCTTCCAATGTACCTGTTTCGCCCCTTTGTCAAAGATGAGGTGGCTGAGTGTGTTTGTAGTTGTGGCTGTATCTTCTAATCTATTCCATTGATCTTCAGGTCTGTTTTGATTGCAGTACCATGCTGATTTTATCACTGTAGCTTTGTAGTATAGTTTCAAGTTGGGGATTGTGATGCCTCCTGCCTTCCCTTTGTTGCCCAGAATTGCCTTTGCTATTCGAGGTCTTTTCTGGTTCCAGATGAATTTCAGGAATGCTTTCTCTAGCTCTGTGAGGTACGCAAGTGGTATTTTGATTGGGATTGCATTAAATATGTATAATAATTTTGGGAGATTGGCCATTTTCACGATGTTTGTTCTTTCTATCCATGAACAGGGAATATCTTTCCATTTTCTGAAATCTTCTTCGATTTCCTTCTTTAGAGTAATGTAATTTTCACTGTACAGATCTTTTACTTCCTTTGTTAGATTGATTCCTAAGTATTTCATTTTTTGGATGTTATAGTGAAGGGTGTGGTTCCCCTGGTTTCTCTCTCAGTGACTTTGCAGTTTGTGTACATGAATTCTATTGATTTTTGAGTGTTCGCCTTATATCCAGCAACCTTACTGAATTTGGTTATTAATTCTATAAGTCTTCCAATGGAGTTTTGGGGGTCTTCTATGTAGAATATCATATCGTCTGCAAATAATGATAATTTCACTTCTTCCTTTCCTATCCCTATTCCCTTTATTTCTTTCTCTTGTCTAATTGCTCTGGCTAATTTTCCAGTACTATATTGAATAGGAGTGGTGATAATGGACATCCTTGTCTTGTTCCTGATTTTAGGTTGAAAGCTTTCAGTTTTTCTCCATTCAGTATGATGTTGGCTGTTGGTTTATGATATATAGCTTTTATCAGGTTGAGGTAGAGACCATCTATTCCAATTTTCTGTAGGGTTTTGATCATGAATGGGTGTTGGATTTTGTTGAAAGCTTTTTCTGCATCTATTGAGATGATCATGTGCTTCCTGTCCTTGGCCCTGTTGATATGGTATATTACATGTATTGATTTCCGTATGTTGAACCATCCCTGCATTCCTGGGATGAATCCCACTTGATCAAGGTGTATAATCTTTCTGATAACTTGCTGTATTCTATTTGCCAGTATTTTATTGAGGATTTTTGCATCTATGTTCATTAGGGAGATTGGCCTGTAATTTTCTTTTTTGGTTGGGTCTTTCTCTGGTTTTGGTATTAGGGTAATACTTGTTTCCAGGAATGAGTTAGAGAGACTTGCTTCCCTTTCGATTTCATTGAAGAGTTTGAGGAGTGTTGGCATTAAGTCTTCCCTAAATTTCTTGTAGAACTCAGCAGTGAATCCATCAGGATGCGGGCTTTTCTTTGTTGGTAGGGTCTTAAT
>RJWM01029132.1:0-24769 GCA_004363535.1 Dasyprocta punctata | reverse complement strand
ACGCCTTTAATCCCAGCACTCGGGAGGCTGAGGTAGGTGGAGCGTTGTGAGTTCGAGGCCGGCTTGGGCTACAACGCGAGCATAAGGCTGGCCTGAGCTACATAGTGTGTCCCTGCCTCAAAAAACCAGGGCTGGGAATCTGGCTCAGTGGCTTAAGCACCTGTCTGGCAGGCATGAGGTTGAGTTTGATCCCCCCCAAAAAAGAAAATGAAATGCATTTTTTCAGAGGAAAACTATTTAAACTTTTACTCCTATTTTTCTGCCCACACCCCTTCCCGGGCCCTAGCAGGGGCTTAGCTGATGGCCAGCTGCGTCTCCTCCTTCTCCGCCCAGGGGAGCATCTTTCCTGGTACAGCCATCAGCCATGGAAGTAGAGGGCTTTTTTAGTTCTTTCTTTCTTTCTTTCTTTCTTTCTTTCTTTCTTTCTTCCTTCCTTCCTTCCTTCCTTCCTTCCTTCCTTTCTTCTTTCTTTCTTTCTTTCTTTCTCTCTTTCTCCTTCTCCTCCTCCTCCTCCTCTTTCTGCTGCTGCTGTTATTCTATTTCTTTAAATCATTAGTGGTGATCAAAACTTGGAAATTGTCATTTCAGTGAGGGTTGAGGCTGCATCTCTGTAATTGAAGTTCCTCCTACCAGAAATCAATGTCTTGCAGTCAGAATCACACAGGGAGAGAATCAGAAATGACCTACGTTATAAATAATACCGAGGCCACATGTCAGCATTCATTGTGGCTAGAGTCCCTCCACGGGGCCGTGTGTCCTGTGTCTCCTGTTAGGTTTTACAAAGGCCATAGGTGGGAGATTCTGTTATCAATATGCATTTAGTTCTTTGACCTCTGTAAGTCACGCACCAAATGCGTATAAATAAAATTAGAGTATGTTTTGTACTTTTGTAAGTAGGAGGATTTGGCTTGCGCTGCACCTCTGTCCTACCAGTTGGTTAGTTTTGATAAGTCACCGCCCTAGCAGTAGGGCTTGGCCACTGCGGATTTCATTAGCCTTTCTCCCCTCCTGTTTTGTTAGTTGCTGAGCCGCGGAGGAGGGACACAGCGGCGGCAATTTGAAACCTTGTTAGAAATTTATGAAGTGCTAAAATGTTTTATCCCCAGAGGCTGGCTTGCTAGCTGTCACAGCGCATCCATGGCCGCCTCCGTGCGCGGGGACACACGGTGACGCGCGTGGCTGGGGCGAGCTCCCGCTGCCTGCGGTGGCCGCGCGGTGCTGTGGGCGAGGCCAGGCGCACCTGAAGGCGGCAGGGCCAGAGAGCGAGGCCACTTTCCGCAGGAGACTCCAGGGCCCCGCCTGGGGTGGCACGGGCATGGAAATTAGAACAGACCTTTATCATACGGGCGGCCTCCGGCGGGTCACTGCCTGATTTCTAGCAAAATGTCCCTGGACCCATTTGTTCTACCAGTTCAGCCAGGTGTCCGGGATGGCCGCATCGGGGGCCTGTCCACTCCCCAGCCCTTCCCCTGACCTGACCCCCTCTGATGCCTTTCCCAGGGGACAAAGTGGGGTATGTTTGTGGGGACTGGCAGGGAGCAGTGGGGGCCCCAGGGCCCCTTCTTCCGCTGGCACCCCCGCCCCGGCGGATGCGCCCTGTTTTGTGCTTGGCCTCCAGGCATGGAGAAAGGCAGCAGCCCACACAGCTCCTCTGCCTTGCCAAACCAGCACTTAGAGTTCAGTCTTTCAGTTGCATAGAAACTTTGATTATTTCTTTCTTTATTTATTTTTGGCAGTAACCTCACTTTCAGTGCACCAGAGCACCATCCCGTCAGGGGCTTTCCTGCCGGTGTGGCTCTGCTGCGCTGTTGTGACAAAGCGCTACACAGGAGGGGGTTTAGCCAAGAGGAAGTCAGCACATCTCATGGCTCTGGGGGCTGGGAGCCCCAGGTCAGTGCGTCCATAGGATCGGTTCTTCTGAGGGCTGGGAGGAAGGGCGTCGCCCCAGCCTCTCTCCTTGGCCTGGGCCTGGCTGTCCTCGTGCTTGCATGGCGCTCTCCCTGTGTGCGTGCATAGCACGTGGTCAGAAAACTTACTGTGAGTGGTTACCTTAAAAAAAAACCTAAGTGAAAGACAAATCACCATTTATCCCCCTCAGAATTGTCCTCCTCACCTTGGACACACTTCCCCCGCTGTCCTGGCCGCTTCCTGCAGCGACTCCGGAGTCCTCTTTCCTGAGGGTCTTTAGCTGCACTGTCCTGGCTGCCTTGATGTCCAGAATGGATTGAATACCTGTACCTTTCACGGTCAGTTTGGCTTTGGGGAGGAGCCGGAAGTCACACGGGGCCAGTCCTGGTGAATAAGGTGGATGAGGATGCAATGTCATGTTTTTATTTGTCAGAAGTCAGAAAGATAAGGAAACGATTTTTCCCTGGAGCCCTGGAAGGGGCGCTCTTTGAGTGAGTCCTCGTGTAGCAGTAACAAAGCGACACAGTTCTGGGGGCCAGAACTCCAAAATCAAGCGTTGGCAAGGCTGGTGTCTCATGAAGCACCCGAGGGACAGTCGGGTATGTGTCTCTGCCACTCCCGGCAGCTGCCGGCCACCTCGGTGCCCCTTGGCTGGCAGCTGTGCCATTTTAGGCTCTGCCTCTGTTGTCACATGATGGTCTCCTGGGCGTCCGTCTCTCCACATCTTGATCTTTGTCTGAATTTTCCTTTTCTAAGGGCTGTGACTTCACCTTCATTTGACAGCATCCCCCAAACCTCACTGTCTACAAGGGACACAGGCCCAGGGACTGGGGGTTAAGGCTTGACCATGTTTTCTGGGGGACACAACTCTGCCCTCTGTGATGTCATCCAGAAGCACAAGGCGTACTGGGGAAGCAGCCACAAAGCTCTGTGGAGGGAGTAGACAAGAGGCAAGGGAGGTGTTTCCGAGCAAAGTGCACCAAACCCGCATGGCCCTAGGTGCTTGTGGTTCTCCGCATTCCGCGGCTCAGGCCGGGGGTGCTTCTCGAATGGCCAGCAGAGTTGGCAGACTGGACTATATTGTGTGTCTGGGCTTCAGCTGGGATGACTGGGCCGGCCTGGGCCTCCTCCCTCAGTGGGCTGCCTGACTTGTGCGCGTGGTGCGGCCCCACATGCCAGCGCCCCAGTGATCAGGCCTCTCCAGGCCTCTGCTTGCAGGTGTCCCATGCCTGAAACCAATCCTGTGGCCACGCCGGGATGGGACCAGTGGAGAAACTGACTTGCTTCTTCACTGGGTGGATGCTTCTTCACTGGGTGGATGCACGGGGGCAAAGCTGCGCTGCTCAGAGCGTGCGCCAGGAGTCGCAGAACTGATTCCAGCCGTTCCTTCCAAGGCAGCTCCCAGGGAAGCTGAGCCACACCGTCTCACGCCCACGTGAAAGAGAGAGGTGCGCTGTGGAGCAGCCTAGGGATCAGCTGCATCCGCTCGGGAACTGCATCCCTAGGGCTGTAATTTCAGCTCCAAGATAACGACCCATGTGACCTTTGGCCAACCGTTCTTGTCTCAGTTTCCTCATTTATAATACAGGAATCCTGGTACCTCCCTCCTAGGCTATGAGTACTACGATTACTGGAGTTAGAATAGGAACTTGTTCAGTGCAGGGACTTGTACACAGAAATCGCTAAGTAAATGTTACCTGTTTTCGTTAATAGCACATTTTGCTCTTGAGCTCCCGTGCCAGCTAATGCACACACTGGTGTGGGGGAGTCAGGCGGGGACGCGGGGATCCTTTATCCACCACACCCCGCCGTAGGCCCCGGGGGCTGCTGCGGCCCTGCCCTCCACTCGCCCTTCCTCTCCGGCGTGGAAGCTCTCTCTTCTGCCTCAGGCTCCCCCCGCCTTTGCAGAGGTTCATCTTAAACCACTGCCTTCTGAAGGCCAACATCCAGAGCGCAGGGTCGTCCTGACCTCTGTCCCTCTGTACCCCATCTCTTCTCCTCCTGCTGGCAGTGCCGTTTCTGTTGCTGTCTTCTGCTGCAGAAGCTCTGTCCTGGCTCCTGTCCTTTATCCTCTCCAGACCGTGTCTTGTGGCTGGGACAGCACCCTCAGATCTCCAGGCCTTGCTGGCCCTTGGTCCCGAGGAGGGCCAGGGAATTTGGGGAACCCTTTCCCCTCCCCATTGTGCTGCAGAACTGCTTTCACACAAGCTCTCAGCCTGGACTCAGGAAGCGTGATGAGAAGCTCAGCGCTGTGCCACTGTGATGCTGTGGGCCAGCCCGTGCAGTCGGCGGGGAGGGCACGGGACAATCGGGATGTGCACGGCACGGGCTGGCAGCAGGTGCCGCTCTGCCTGCAGACCCGCTGTGTCCACGCCGTCTCCTGACAGCTGGCCGGGCTCCCACCGCTAAGCTGTGCCCAAGACTGTGGCAGCGGGAGTCACAACTGGCCTTGGGGACAGCGCACAGTGCCCTTTCCTCTCCAGAGCTGGTGACGTCCACCCACATTGCCCAGGGCCTCGGGTGGGGCAGCTGAGGCAGACTGGCCCAGGGTGCCTGCTGTTCCCCAGAGATGAAGCCACAGCGCTCGCCGTGCTGACCTGCTCCGCACCGCATCCTTCATGGCCATCTTCGTTTTCCTCTTTACTCGCCTCTGCCCCTGCACATGGAGTGTGAAGTCACCCTGCAGGCAAACTACTTGGAGTGGAATCCTGGGTCAGGGTCGCTTCTGAGAGCACCTGGAAGTGGATAGTTTTGACACACCACAGCTACTGTTCCTGTCGCCGGTCTTGATGTGTTGGGTGGAGTGTCAATCTGGTTAGCTTTGTGAGTCCCCAGGAGATCAGTGGACTATATTTCTGGGTGTTTCTGGGTGGCTGGGGGACGTGGCCTTGGATCTATGACCGGTCCCCTTTCTCTGTGATGCTGTTCCCTGTCACCAAGAAATGAGAATCTTTGCTGCACCGCACCCTTCCTTCCACCGTGACCTTCCTGCCTTGGAGCCGGTCACCCATGGCTTGAATCCCCTTGAAACATAAGCCGCATTAGGCCTCCCCTCATTTAAGCTGTGGGCGTACGATATTGTGTCCTCTCAGCAGTGGGAAAGCTAATATGCATGTGCTTTGGGGAAATATCTGGTAGCAGAGCATGGACTAGAAAGGAGGCTGCTGTCATGGTCCTGGGAGACTCCCGTGCGTTGGGACCCAGTTGGGGCGGCAGGAGTGCAGGGCGGGCCTCGCCGTCCTGTGCTTGGAACGATGAGGGAAGCCGGCCTGCCGTGCTTCCTTTCATTTGCATCCCTGCCACGTCTGTTGGTGGACTCAGTGCTCACGGCAGCTCAAAGGATGCCCGCCCCGGCCCAGCCTCCTTTAGTTTTTAGAGGAAACGGTGTTGCGTGGGGCGGGGACGTGTGAGCTCACGGCCAGGCTGCCAGGGAGCCAAGGCCCGGCGCAGTGTGGGTTTCTGTCTCTCTTCTGTCTTCGTCCTTCACTTCCTGGCTCCTCCAGCTGTGTTCCGCACGCACATCAGGTGTGCGTCCCCGGTGGGCTGATGGATGGCAGCGTTTCCACAATGGAAAAGGGAGTGAAATAGGACATTGAAGACGACCCAGCAATCGCTAACACTAGCTGGATGTGCTACCTCGGGCTACCCTAGCAACCGATTAGTAAATAGATTAGTCTATTCCTTGACTAATATGTGCGGGTCCAGTCCAGTACAGTGTGGGTCTGCAGATGTGTGGTTGTGTCTGTTTCCTCTTCGTGGAGATAAGCGTCCCCATCTGCTGTCGGCACTGACGCGCTGCCTTCTCCCGCCCGGAACACTCTTTGTTCGGATTTGCACTTGCACAATCTGTTCACGACTGTTTAAGTCGCACAAACACCGGTAAGTCATTTTGGCCCCTGCCGCAGTTGTGAGGGCTCCTGCTTAGTGTCACCACCCCGGATGGGCCACACACAGCCTGATGTGCCCTGTGTGGAGGTGGTTTCCTGGGACAGAGGATCCGGGGGACAGGACCGATCCTTGGACCTCCCCTCCCCAAACACAGATGACCGAGACCTGGCAGCCCCAGGGCAGCAGGAGGGCAGCAGGGCGGAGTCCAGAGTCTGCAGGGCTGGGCTCCTGCAGCACGAGGAGGAGCTTGTTCACCCCGGCTTTGCCTCCCACTGCAAGCCAAAGGGTCAGCAGTGTGGACTCGGCTGGAGGCGACTGGATACGCTGCGAGACATTCGAGGCTGTGCTTTCTCCTGCTGCTGACAGCCATTGCTCCGTCCACTCATTCAGCCAGCACCGGGCGTCCGCGAGGCAGGCACGACCTGGGCTGCGCGAGGACACGCAGCAGATTTCCTCTTCCTCTCTCCTCCTGTCCCGCCTCCTCCTGTCCCCTGCTCTCCTCTCCTCCTCCTCTCTCCTCCTGTCCCGCCTCCTCCTGTCCCCTGCTCTCCTCTCCTCCTCCTCTCTTCTCTCCTTCCTTCCTACCAATATGTTCTTCTGCTCGAGCCTTACTAGGTGTGATTAAAAAAACATAGTGAATGTTTAAAACTTTTATCACAGTAGAAGACACACGGTCCTGTTGACTTTGGAGACGATCCCAGAAGCCACCCAGTTCCGGTCCTGGTGACTAAGGTGGATGAGGACACAGCATTGTGTTTCTATGAGCTGCCTTTCTGTTGGGTGGCGCTTGACAGCAGCGTTCAGTTTTTGATCACACCTCAGAAAGACACTCAGGAAAGAGGACTCCAGAGCTGCTGCAGAAAGCGGCCAGGACGATGGGATGAGTGTGTTCCAAGCAAGGCAAGGATTTTTAAAGAGGTCTCATGGCAATGTGTCTTTTACAATAATAAACCGCTTTTTCACTTGAGAGGATGTAGTAAACAAAACGTGATCTTGGAGGCAGAGAGCAACCCTTCCCAGACAACTGAAGCTACCAACTCCTCGACCTTGGATATCCTCACCTGTGATACTGTGTCTTGGCTACTTTTCTCTCCTTGCTGGGACAAAATACCTGGCACCCAAAATTAAGGAAGGAAAGGTTTATTTGGCTCACAGTTTGTGGAGGTTTCAGTCCATAATCAGCTGGCTCCAAGGCAGGGTGGCATGGCACAGGGGCAACTGTCCAAGGCAGCAAAAGACAGCAAAAGCAACAAGAGCAAAAGCAGGGAGAACAAGCCTCTTCTCCCTTATATTGTAAGCACCCTAAGGTGGGTGTAGCACTGACACCATCTGCCTGCCCTCCTTTTGCATAGGCTGAGGTTGTTTACAAAGTGAGGACCGTGGTCCCCTGCTGAGTTGCTTGGTTAAACTGCTACTTGTCTCAAATTGACACAATGTATCAACAGTTACACCTGTGGAACTGTGAGGAACTAAGCTTCTTTTCTTTATAAATTACCCAGCCTATTGTATTTTGTTAAGACACCCATCAAAACTGGTACTGACATTTTTCCACAGGAATAGAAAACACAACTCTAGGATGCCTACAGAACCACCAAGGAGCCCGAAGAGCCAAATCAGTCTTCTTGAGAAAGAAGAACAAAGTTGGAAACTCTCACTTCCTAATTTCAAAATACATTATGAAGATACGGTAATGAAAACTGTGTGTCACTGACATAGCATCTGGTGTATGCATCACGGAACAGGCAAAAAAAAAATGACACTGGACCCTTACCTGTCACCATGCACAAAAATCATCTCAACATGGATTCAAGACTTAAACGTAAGACCAAAACATGTAAGACTCCTAGAAGAATACGTGGGAGGAAAGCCTTATGACATTGTTCTTGGCAGTAATTTCATGGGTGCAACACCACAGGAATAGGTAGCAAAAGCAAAAATCAGCAAGTGTGGCTGTGTTAATACGCAGATGCTTTACACCGGTGACAATTCATTACAGAATAAGTAAAAGCATTCTGCAAAGTCATATTCCTAATAATGTCCATTGCTAATTTAAAAATATGGTAGTCATACGTAACGAACTAATAGGAAATCTGTCCACTCTCTTTGACTCTGCTGGAACTTCCTGTGAGGACTTCGGCAGTGTCAGTAGTAGAAGCTATGGCCTCTCAGAAGCTATACCCTCTGCAGCTCCAGGTGGCCCTGCAGCGCCAGCTGCAGTGATTATACAGGTGTCCGTTCAGCTGTGAAGAACACCCACTGGATTTGTGCAGCATGCTACCTGTGTAGCTGCAAATGGTGAGCTTTCCATGATGTATGCCGTACTGCAAATGCTAGAAATGTGGACCGTTTCCGTGTTCTATTCCCAGCACCTGCTGTAGTGCCTGGCATTGAGTATGCATTGTTATTTCTAGAAACAAAGGGATGCATGTATGCATATTCAAGACAAAAGCCGTTAAGGAACTCCTCACCAGATGGTGCTCCAAACCACGGGTCTCAGCTGGGGCCCACAGTGGGATCACTGGGCCTGGGCCCTTGGACTGCCATCTCATCTGGTTGGTATGGGCGGGGCCATGGCCTTGCTACTTTTGAGAAGAACTCCAGGGGAGTCTGCCTTGCAGACTTGGAAGACATAGGTCGCTTTCTGACTTGGCTGGTCAGGGATATAGAGTGAGGTGGTGCCGACGATCTGGGCCCTGTACTTTGAGAACCATTGCTCTGTAATTTAGTAGAGGCAAAGAAAAGGGTCCCTCAATATACACATGGGCCAAATGGTCAGTGCAGTCATTTTGGAAGTCTGTGCATGTGTGTGCGTGTGCGTGTGTGTGTGACTAGAGATGGAGCCCAGGGACTTCACACTGCATCCTCAGACCTCTTAAATTTTCAGACAGGGTCTCAAAAGTTGCCCATCCTGGGCTCAAAACCTGTGATCCTCCTGCCTCTGCCTCCTAGAGCGCTGGGATTACAGGTGTGCCACCACACCAGCACTACCTTCTGCCCAACAGCCTTCCAAGGCAAGCATTTTTAATCTTCAGGGAGGGATCTCATGCTGCCCAAGCTATGCTGGCTCTTTTGCATGGGTCTTGGGTGTCTGAGGCTTCCGCAGATGAGGAAACAAGTTCATCATTCCCTGTGCATCGTCCTTCTCCACTTCTGATCACTGCTTCTCCCGTGACTGTGACTGCAGGTGACCGTCCGTAAGAATCCTCGAAGTCTGTATTCTGCCTCCCCTCCCCGTTCTGTGTGACCGGAACAGCCTCGGGCCCTGCACAACACACAGTGGTTGCTGAGCCAAGGAATCTTGGGTCAGCTTGAGAGGCGCCAAGGTGGATTAGCTCGGCCTGGGATGCGATGTCACTTGAGGTTTCCTGAGTGTCCTTCCAGACTTCCGATACTCTGAGTGCAGCCTCTGTAAGGCACAGAAGACATTTTCAGGGCCCCATTATTTGGATCCTCCCGGCAGCATTTCCAAGTCTTCCCTCGGTATCCACAGGGAGTCTTCCTGGTGGAGACTGGAATGAAGTGACTTACTATTTGAATAGAACCTACACAGTCCTTCCCTCCCATAGACTTCAGATCGTTTCCACCTGACTTCTAATACCTAATGTAGTGGAAATGCTATGCAAATAGTTGCTACACTCTATTGTTTAGAGAATAATGAGAAGAAAAAATTTCCCCAGTGTTTTCAGTCTGCAGTCGGTCGATCCCATGGATGTGGGACCTGCACGTAAGGAGAGCTTGTCCTCCCTGGTGAACCGAGCTCTCCTGTCACCTGAGCGTTCATGACATCTCAAGTCCATCGTCCCCAGCCTGTCTCCCTTGGGTCAAGAGCTGGACTCCATCTGGATGATCCGGAACGTCTGTCCCTTCTGCTTCGTCCAGACTGGAACTGTCCGTTCTGGAAACACACAGCCTCACTCAAAAAATGCAGACAATTATAGGATTAAAGTAGTTCGCGTTAAAATGTAAATGAGGCTCTACTCTGGGAGTCTTGAATTTTGAAGAGGAGCCCGTGGTTCCCAAAGGCTGCACTGTGGGAAACACGTGCAGGGAGGGACCCCTGGGGCCGCAAACGCTGAGGGCAACTTCCAGACCTGGGGACACGCAGCTGTGGGGTCCCGGGGCGTCTGTGTCCACCTCCGCCGGCTCTGCAGAGGCTGCGGCCCAGCAGGCCTACCTGTGGACACTCCAAACTCCACGTCTCACAGCCGGAAGAAGGCCTTGCATATTTAATTTAGCTCTTCCTCAGAGGCCTGTAAGTTTCATTTACATCAAACTTTGCAAAGCACTGTTCTAGGAGCTTTCTGGTACAGTTCTGTGGTTGCTTAAAAGCATTGTCTGTGATGGGGCGTCCCAGTTCAGGTGCTGGCGTGGTCCTGTGCTCCTCAGTATGGCCCTATGCTCCTGGGCGTGACCACATGCCCCTGGGCGTGGCCTATGCCCCTGGGCGTGACCACATACTCCTGGGTGTGGCCTATGCTCCTGGACATGACCACATATACTCCTGGGTGTGGCCTATGTTCCTTGGAGTGACCACATGCTCCTGGGCGTGGCCTATGTTCCTGGGCATGACCACATACTTCTGGGTGTGGCCTATGTTCCTGGGCGTGGCCACATGCTCCTGGGTGTGGCCTATGCTCCTGGGCATGACCACATACTCCTGGGTGTGGCCTATGTTCCTTGGAGTGACCACATGCTCCTGGGCGTGGCCTATGTTCCTGGGCGTGGTCACATGCTCCTGGGCGTGGCCTATGCTCCTGGGCGTGACCACATGCTCCTGGGCGTGGCCTGTGCTCCTGGGCGTGGCCATGTGCTCCTGGGCGTGGCCTGTGTTCCTTGGAGTGACCACATACTCCTGGGCGTGGCCTATGTTCCTGGGCGTGGTCACATGCTCCTGGGCGTGGCCTGTGTTCCTTGGAGTGACAACATACTCCTGGGCTTGGCCTATGTTCCTGGGCGTGGCCACATGCTCCTGGGCGTGGCCTATGATCCGAGGCATGGCTTTAAATTCCTGGTTATGACCACTGCTCTGGCCAGCACTTAGGAAGGTTTGCTTGGCTTAAATATCAGGGAGTGGCAGCCTTACGTATCACCCAGAGACGACCTTTCCTGAGGAACAGAAGTGTGGAAAGCATTCCTGAAAAGTGGAAACTAAAGTGAAGTAAAGGACCGACCTGAAACTGTCAGAGTTCTGCCTGTGTTCAGCCACGCAGGGAAGTGAGAACTGTGTCACACACTCAGTGCTGCGGGCTCAGCTGTGCTTCTCAAAAGCGCCTCTGGCGATCCGAACTGCAGGACTGCTGAACACGACTGGATTTGCACTCAGGGTCCTCGAGGCAGTGACCGGTGAGGAGGACGCACGGGTGTCCCTGGTGAGCAGAGGCGACGGGACCCACGCAGACAGACACGCGCAGAGGCCTGGTCGGTGCGGTCCCTGGGAGGTGATGCCCCTGCAGGCCGAAGGCGGAGGTCTCAGGAGAGTCAGCCCGGCCGCCCCTGATCTTCACGTCCAGCTTCTGAGGTGGGGGACACTGCGTACCTGTGCCTGAAGGAGACTCATGCAGTCCGGGTCAGCTGACGACAGACAGGACAGGAGGTCGGCGCCCCCTCCCCGTGCAGCGCACTCCGGCTCCCCTCCCCCAGCGGGGGTTTCTCTTGGGTCCTCAGCAGCTGCTCCCACCCGCCCTCTCCGTGTGCCCTGCTTCTACCTTTCACTGTGGCCCCTGCGTGTCACCTTTGCCTGACACCAGGACGGTGAGCAGAGGGAGGGGCTGTGACCAGAAGGAAGGCATAGAGGCCTGGGCACCCCTGGAGCTCTACCACTCCCCTGGGGAGAAAAGTTCCTCTAGGGGCAGGAGGGCAGCGAGGAGACCTGGCTGGGGCAGCGCTCTTTCTGGTGGCTCCTGTGTGACTGCAGGTACCCACATTCCTCGCCCTGCTGCAGGCTGGAAGTCGGGGAGCCTGGGACCCACTGACTGAACAGGAACCCTTTGTCGAGGCGCTGGCCTGCCCTTGGCTCTGTAGAGCTGCCCAGGAATCACATGGATTTACTAGTAAAAAGAAGAAATTAGAATAAACAAAAATACTTCTGACATTGTGACTGCCCTCGTTGCAGAGCGTTCCTTCCAGTTATGACTCTTTGTTTCCTGGTTCAAGTCGCATGTAATTTGCTTTCTTCTCAACACCATGTCTTATTTTCTGTGGTGTCTCAGTCTTTGAAATATAATTTTTTACTTATAATAGTCTCCTAAATGAATGCACTGTGACATATTGTTTTCTTATTATGGATTACTTAGGTCATTTCCAGCACCACAGGGTTTTAGGTGAAATTGGAAATAATAACTTGGTGGACGAGACATCTGTGGGCTCCAGGATGCTAAGGTCCAAGTGAATCATAGAACAGAGAAGTCTGGGTGTGGGGTGTGGGACTGTGTGGAACAGTATTTGGTCTCTGTCCCTGACTCCTGGCACAGACCTCCAAGGAACCATTAATTCCTGAGTTGTCAGGTGATGGTGATAGGGGACTCCGCTGTTCAGAGGCGCCCCTGGAGGCCCCGGACACCTTCACCGGAAGTGCCCAGGCATGACCAGGCAGCTGGAGCCTTTGACCTCTGCCCTTCATTTTGGTCAGAAAGTGGTGAGAACCTGGAGGCTGAGTTGTCACAGTCACTACGGCCACAGGTTGGATGAATGTGGCGCTGTAGTGGGGAACCCAAAAGCCCCCTTCGGGAGGGGTTGGCGGAACTTCGGGGTGGGTGATATATAGTGGGGGTGGGCGGATGCCCGGGCAGTGGATGGCACCCCGTCTGGCTGTTCCTGAAAGGTGACCGTGGTTGTTAACCAGTCCCGGTAACGGGGCTTCTGGGTTTTAGGAGCTCTTCTAGCAAATGGTCAACTCCGAGATGGGCGGGATGGGGGACGCCCCCACTTTGCAGCCCAGGAGGATGCACTGCGGGTGCCCGAATGTGAGAGCGGGGCGGGAAATGAGGGAGACTCTGGAGGCTGCGCTAACTCGGGGCAGTGACACGAGCGCCAAAGCCAGCGGTGGGTGGGGAGCGGAGGCTGCAGGGCCGGCTGGATGAGAAAAAAACAGACACCTTGCATTTGGAGCCAAAACGTTGTCAATAGAAACAGCTCCAAGTCTGACAGATTTGGGTTTGAACCACAACTGGCCCTTGGTGCTTTGGTTAATGTCTTGAAACTCCTGTCCGCGCTGTTCGGGGTGCCCTGTCCACAGGCCTGTGGCGTTCCGAGCAGGTGCCAGAGGAGAAGCGGCTTTGCACAGAGCTGCGGTCACAGCAGGGCAGGGCCACCGCCCTTGCTGGGCAGGGCTTCGCCTGGGCTCCGCTGGTCGGGTCTCAGAACTCTTTCAAGATGGTTACTGGTGATGGGAACGATGTTCCCAAGGCCTTTCTGCAGTAGCCCAGTATCCTGATGCCTCTGGAAGCTGTTAAGTCAGGAGCTTCCCAGCCAGTTTCCCGGGATTGCAGAGGGTCCTTGCCATCTCCCGGCCACCTTGAGTTCTGTAGGGTGATTTGGGTCCTGAGGTGACCCCTCACGGAGCCAAACCTGCTCATCGTTGAAATGCCGGCTCTTGTAGGATTCGGGTGTCATCCTTGTAGATCCGAGTTGGCTCTTAGGGACACCAGCTGGTGCCTGGTTCCTGAGCCACACCTGGAGCCACCTAGCAGAAACAGAGTTGGGTGGGGTCCCGGGTCCTCGCTGTGTCACAGAGATTCAGTGTGGGAAGAGGTGCTCACAGTGACAGCGGCCATCCTCAGCCCCACCCCAGAACAGGCAGAGTGGGCGGGAGCCCCGAGCCCACTCACCACGCTTGTGCAGGGTCACCACTTGGTGTCCCTCAGGGATGACAGCTGGGCAGGTTGGGCTCCCAGGTGTCAGGCAGGGGTTGGCAGGAAGGAGGAAGAGGGGGACCTGCCACTCCTTCCTCCCAGGGGAGGAAAGGACGAGAGTCTGTAAGTGCCCTGCCCCTCTGCACTGTGGCCGTGGTGAGGGGCTGCCCTGTGTGGGCAGGATGCCCAGCACCCCGGGCCTCTGCTTGTGAGGTGCACAGGGCTCCCGAGGTCCCATGAGCCTCAGACATTGCCCAGTGGGCTGTGTACTTGAGGAAGTGAAACTGCCCTCCGTGAGGCAGGGTCTCAGCCTAAGGCCTCTGAAGGAAACAGCAGAGGCCACATGGGAGTTGAAATCCACGAGGGGAGCGTCTCCTTGATGCCAGGAGCCATTGTCACCCATCATCAACCCCCCAGCACCCTGCTGATTCGTCCCCTCCACCTCCCCACCCCCTCCCAGGCTGGCCCCTCTGCCCTGTGTGACAGCAGGCTGTGGCTTCCCGTCTCCCTGCTTCTCCCTGGCTGAGAGGGCATCAGCCCCTGCCAGGGTCTGGCGTGGGCCTTAGCGTAGCTTGGGCCTCTGTGTGTGTGGCAGAGCGCGTTTCTCAGACATCAGCAGGAGAAACAGGTGCTCCTGTGTTCCCACAGGAATATCCAGCCATCACCGCACCCACCGCGTCATGCTGGACCTGCCCATCCCCGACCCTTATGCAGTCCGCGGTGACAAGAAGAATAAAGAATGATCACCACATTCGCGGTGCTGGCGCCCAGCCCAGGACCGGCAGGAAGAATCACTAAATCGTGGTCATAACCACATCTATTGCCTTCTACACATTTCCATTCCTCTCGAAATGTGGATTTTCTTCATTGCGAGCATGGCTTTATCTTGGATCCAAGCTATAATCTTCCAGTTTTATGATACATGTAGCTAATTAAGGCTTTTTAGGGGGCAAAATGTAAGTTATTGTGTAAAGCATGTTCACTCGAAATTGTCTCAGTAATTGTGTAAGTTATTTGCGGAATTAGCTCTAACATGTAATTAATTACAGGGCCCTCGTTCGCCTCAGCCCAAAACAGGGCCTTGCGGGAGATGTGGTCATAGACTCTGGGTAGCTGCTGAGAGGCAGAGAAACGCGCGTCACCTTGATTCCTTGGGGGTACATGGACACCCCTGGGCGTTGTCAGCCCTCGTCGGCGTGCCTTCCCCTCCGGAACCTTCCAGCAGCACCTCCCCGGGGCCGCTGCAGTCATTACAACATTCTACCCCGGCGGGAGGCAGAGCTGGGCGCTCGGTAAGGCGCTCCTTAGGAGTCTCGAGTTGTCTAAAACGTCGGGCCCCCTGCTCAGGGATATCACTGCCGGGTCTCCCGGATTCTCCCCCTCGGAATCGCCCCGGATTCCTCTGTGGCTCCATCACCTGCTCTCCCTCTGTCGCATGCTGAGTGGACTGTGTCCCTCTCAAACCCACATGCCGACGCCCGGGACCTGAGAAGGTGGCCGGTGACACCTGGATCATAGGTGACAGCTCCAGAGCTGTGGGGAAACACGTGCTGCTGTTCAAGCCACCTAAGCCGGTGGTGTTGTGTGGTGCAGGCTTAGCAAAGCCAGGTACCTCGGGCCTGGGGCTGCGTCGTGCCGGGCAGGGGCCCTGCCTTCCCTCCTGGGCAGTGGGCACAGCAGAGGCGCCTGCCCGTTGGGCTGATGGGTCACAGGCCGTAAAGAGCAGCCGGTGCCGCAGAGTCGGGGGAAGTCACCTCCTGCTGACTTCAGCCTCCCGACCCTTCCGTCATTTACATTACTCGTGGTGAAGCTGCGAGCAAAAATGTCAGATCTGGCAAGGTCAGCGCCAGTCCGTTTCATGTTTCTATCAGAACGCGTCTAAGGCTGCCTTTGACCCATTCCAAAGAACTCCCTGAGAACATCTGGACTTGGGGTTCACGTGGCGTCCACACATTCCTATTGAAATGTACACTTTTGCCTCTGACATGCTTGTCGGATACCAGCCTCGTATTTTAAATAAATAATTCAAAGCTACATAAATAGTTTTTAAATGCAGAGTCTGTCCATCTATGCAAACACGAGAGTAGTTCTCGTGATGGTGACTTGGGTCACAGGGTCTGCTGACACTGGCTGGAGTATTCTGCGGACCGGGGATCACTCCGTGGCTTCTGACAGTGCCCTTGCTGGCGCGCTGCCTGCACTGGCTTGGCGGTGTGGAACTCAGCCACCCCGGAGATGAAGAGATGATCTTGCTGTCTGAGGGGCTGGAGTACTGTGAGTCGGTGCTGGCTCCTACCCAGTTCTCCCTGCACCTTCTGTTGCCTTGGCAACAGTTTCACAGGCTCTCATTCCATCTCCTCCTCCCACAGGGAAAGCCATCCCAGGCCGGGCCAGGCTGGCTTGGGCTGGTGAACCAGGGCACCCTTTTATAGCTGTGTGGCATGGTCTCCTGCTCACGGTGCCGTGTCAGATTAGAACTCGCTCTTTCCTTACAGGTCTGATGTCTGGGTGACACTCGCAAATGCTGCTACTGGCGCTGCTTTCCTAGTCTCTTTGAAAATGGGTGACCCTGGGCTGCTTTAATTGAACCGTTCCAGTAGTAACTTTCAGGAATTACGACTCAATTTGGTTTTCAGAAGTTATCATCAAAGAAATATGTTTAAAGTCCTCCTCCTTTAGTTTAAAGACATTCTGCGGAATTTGCTTGGCCACAGCTGACCACCCACCCCAACCCCAGCCTTCCAGAAGAGGTGTGGCTCCCGGGCAGCCTCCAAATGAAGTATGGAGACTCCATGAGTTCTAGTGCCCCACTGCGATAATGGATCTGCTCTGTGACCCTGTCCTGTGCCCCAGAGGGAGGTCTGGCTCCCCGTGCGGCTGGCTGGGTGGGCGAGGTATTTCAGGAGAGGGGCTGCTGCAGGGCTGCTGCAAGGCTGCAGCGGTGTCCCCTCAGCAGAACCCCAGCCCCATTTCAGAGTCTGGGGTTGCTCGTGGTTGTCTCAGTGCCTTGGGGCTGTTCAAGGCCCATTGTAGAGCTGGGAGAATGTGAGTCTTCTCTCTAGCAGCTTTCCATGACTCAGGGAACCCATCCTCCTGTGATAGGCAAACTGTCAGAATTAATGAATTCCAACTGAGTCTTGGTTCCCCAAGGGAAAAACCTAGCGTAGTTGTAAGTTAGCATCAATGCCGTGATCTATTGGAACATGCTATGTTTTTACCGTGGAGTCGAGCCTCGAGGATGTCTTTAGAGGAAGCGACTCTGCAAACTGTGTTTTCTGCTTTGGTGGTTTCAATCCGTGATCATAGTTTTAAGTCACAGTTTAAATTAGGGTTTTCTAGGACAGTGACAGAAGAAGAGGACATGCATGCCATCACCAAAAGCAGAGTTTGTCTTGTTTGTTTCTGTAGGGTTGTAGTCACAAGGTGTCAGAGCTGAGCCTCGGTCTGTGTAAATGTACGGGGGCACAGAGGTGAGCGAGGCTCAGCGTACAGGGCTTCCTAATGAGCCAACGGTGTGCTTAGCCAAGTACCACGTTATGAAAATCTCAGGCTGCTTCCCTGCGGCAGTGTTTAGATCAGGTGCGTGAGCTGGGGGTTCTGGACACAGGTTTGTCCCTGCCGCTGGCTTCCCGTCCGAGGAGAAGCCCCGGGTTTCTTGTTCTCACGTGAGTCTGAGCCCAGACACAGCCTCCACTTCAATGACTACCTACTCCTGGCCCTGCTCCTGACAGGCAGGCTCAGTGTCTCTGGTATCAGAAGAGCAGCGCAAGCTGAGCCTGGAGGATTCCGGTGCGGTTCCTATGGCCAGTGCTCGCGCAGTCCCGACGATGATCCTAAATGCTGGGCCTCTGTTGGAGGATACCGAACACAACAGCAATAGTGATCCTTCCACCCCCATTGCTTTCTTTATCAATGCTTTTTTTTTTTTAGTACATGTTTTCAGTACATAACGATCACAATTGTCATGGGGAGTCTGTGCACGTACCACATTGCTAAGCAGTGTTGCAGAATAATGATTTAAGATTCTCAGAAGATGTACTTGCCCTGGTGGGCCATATATATTCTTTCTTTCTTTCTTTCCTCCCTCCCTCCCTTCCTTCCTTCCTTTTTTTGTTTTTTGTCTTCTTGGAGCTCATTCCAAGTTTAGTAACGTACTTGGTGATACCTTTTGGTGAAAATGAGACTTGCAAATGGTGTCGATAGAGTTTAAAATTCTGTTAAGTACAAATGCACGCCTCTAGGCCCAGGGTCACCCCCTTGTTTGGCCTGTAAGACCCCACAGTATGGGATTTTGGATAACTAATTATTTTTCCTTGCCTGGGCGGTGAGTTCTCCCCGCTGCAGTCCACAAGGATAAGCATTCGGACAGTGAAATGAGACAGAAGGATGAAGGCAATTTCTAAGTGTACAGGTAGCAGAATGAATCATGGAGAATGAAAGATGAACTTTAAAGCATTGTGTGCCCCTGGGATTTATTTAGATGTAACTGAATTTAGTCCAAGAGTCATGTATGCAAGAAGTGTTTGTTGAGGGTCTGCTATATGGCAGGAACCACTTGAGGGGCCAGGGGGTATAGCAGGGAATGAAACTACCCGCAAATGCCCATTGTTTAGGAACTGAAATTTTAGGGGAGGTGTAGAGTCAGGCATCCAAGCAGATGCAACAGAAGAGTACACGACACGGCCCCGCAAGGCCACATAGCAAGGGCGGGCGGCGGAGAGGACAGCTGAGAAGGGCCATGAGGACAGAGCTTGGGGTGAGGCGAGGGGAGAGTGCACCCCTGTGACTGCACCGCTCCAGCTGATGGATCCAGTACTGGGTCTGGGGAGAAAGGTGAAGCAGGGAGACCCAGGGCCACTGGGTGGCAGTGGGTCACAGGCTGGGGCGAGGTCGTGGTGGCCCGGGCCATGGAGGTGGCAGGTGCAGTTTGGAAGGTGTGGCCAGTGGACTTTGTGAGGTGCTGTGTTTTGGGTCTGAGGAAAAGGGGCCCCTGGAGGAGCCCGATGTTTGTTTTGAGCGCCGTTAAGAACGAACCACCTTTAACACTCTGATTAAAAACCGGATATTTCATGGAGGCGGTATTTTGGCAAGTACCTTGGGTGCTTCCTGATATGCCAATAAATATGCACAGAGAATCACACTCTGGAGCAGATGAGGCAGAGGGGGTCTCCAGTGTGAGATTTTAAAACGCTGGATCGCGGAACAGGGGTCACTGAGCGAATTAGGAAATGAAGGCAGCAGGTAACCAGGGTTCCAATGAGCAGACCTCGTTTGGAAAGTGTTAAGTGTTTGACACCCCGAGTGAGCCTCTGGGGGTCCACATCCATCCTGTGGTCCAGGGCCTGGGGGCCAGCACAGGGAGAGCCCTCCTTGCTCCCCCCACCATGACTGTCTCTAGGGTGGTGACGCCTTCCCTGGGGGCCAGGGCTGCTTGAGGGCCTAGTGGGGAGGAAACGGCACCTGCAGAACTTCTCCAAGACCAAGCTTCCTGTGAGCCAATTACTTACCTCTTGGAGCTGTTTCTTCTCATCCTCAGATCCGAATTCCTGAATTACCTGTTTACATTGGAATAATCATGCGGGTCTAGATACAGATTTTATTTAGTGGGCCAGAGATGTCTTCTTCTCCTCTTTTTTCTGTAGACCATAGTGTCTCTGGGGTAACCACTGAAGGTTTCCGTTGTCAGGCCCGTGTAAATGTGAGCTGCGGCGGTGGATGCACAGTTCGTCCCGAGCGCTTTTTCCTGTTCCAGCCTTGCATTTTCCATGGGATTCACCATCACTTTTTGCCCACCGAGTTTTCACCGCCTCTGGCGGGATTCTCTGCGGGATGAACTGTGCCCAGTGCCTTTGCCTCCTCCCGGCTCCCTTCCGGGCGGTCAGCTCTGCCCCGGCCTGCCTGCTGGCCCAGTCTGGGCTGCCGTCCACCGTGTGGTTGTCGTTCCACTCTCTCAGTCACTCTGGGGATCCGCGCTGTTTCTCTCTCGCGTTGAGCCTGTGGCCCGCATGTCGCACACCCCTCTTCCTTAGCTGCCGCATTTTTACTCAGCTGCCAGTGGCTTTTTGAACAAGGGCGGTGACATTTTGGACTGTATTATCTGGGCTGTCTTCATTTCCTTGCACGCCACTCTGGGTGTGGAGCTCTAAGTCCGGCCCACGCCCTTCCTACCAGTGAGCAGTGGGAGGCCCAGCGTGGTGTAGGGCAGGCTTTCCACCACGCGAGGACCCCAGAGTGAGGGCGTCTTTCCTCCCGGGGAAACGCCCCGTCACCCCGCGGGCCCTGCTGTCCCAGGCACCTCGGTGCCCGTGGCAGCGTGTGTGTGCTCAGTGCTGTGCACGCAGAGGGTGTGCAGGGAGGCTGAGGCCGCCTGTGCTGCTCCCAGGCACGAGCGTGGCCGCGGGGGGCAGAGTGCGCTGAGCCCTACGCTGCTGCCGCGAGGGAAGCCAGAGCAGGAAGGGGTCAGGCGGGGCAAGTGCGGACGGTCAGAAGGCGGGTGGGGTTCAGTCTGCACAGGGCTCCCCCATGTTCCTTGGCAGATGGGGGGCACTCTGGAGCCAGGAGCCGGGGCGCTGTTTGGAGGCAGTGGGCAGTGCTGGTAAAACAAGGACATTGGGCACCTGTGCTTGGTGTCTGCGCTCCCATCCAGACATTGAAACATGATTAAAATGACAGTGAAGGAATTTACTCAGACCTCTGTGGGTGACGGAGGAAGAGAGAGAAGATACGGAGGCCCTGGGATCCTGGGGTGTGCTGAGCGGTCAGGGCCTGCAAAGCCCAGGGCTGGAGGAGGAAATGCGGGAGGCGCTCAGTGGATGGGACTGCTCTTCACCCCAGCGCTGGAGAGACTGCTGAACTGGAGGACTGGGTTAGGCTGCAGTCCGTCCTCAAGAGTCTGATGAAAAAGTGCTGCTGCAGACCTGGAGATACAGCTCGGCAGCACAGCACCTGCCTGGCAAGCACAAGGTCCTGAGTTCGATTCCTGGTTCCCTCCATCAAAACAAAAAATTGGTGACACTTAAGACTTCTTTGCAATTATGAGACTGGCCATTAATTTTATTTCCGAAACATGCAACATGTGAGTTACAGAGAGAGAAGAGGAATTACTTTAAAAATTAGATGTTTACTAGCCCTTAGGGTAGAGCAGCAGGGAAGATGGGGAACCCCTGAGCTTGGTGAAGTTGTAGCAAAAAGAAAACCACACTTGGCACTGTCTTGCTCCATGAGATTAATTAGGAATGTGAGTGTTTTTTTGTCATTCCACTTCCGGCTTTCATTGGACACTGAGGTTGAAGGTGTAGTTACTGCGTGGATCTAACGTTTTTATTCTGAGGTGCCGTGATGGTCTGTGGTTATAACCCGCTCTGTTCCTCAGTCATGGGACAGGCGATTCTGTTCGCTTCCGTGAACCTCACCTTCCCGCCTCTTTGGATGCTGTTACTTTGCTTTTCACTTGCTGTTTTGCTTGGTGCTGGTTCATGTGGGCATGTTTGGGGCCATTGCTTTTCATGAGATGTTTCTCCCCTCTCTAGAGTATTTCCCTTTAACCTGCAGGAAGCAATTTTGTCAACATTATCCTAATGTTAGCTTTATTTCCCACTCTCTTGTGGGATCCCTTCCTCTCCCCATTGCCTTCTCTCCGCAGGTCACTGCAGCTCTTGGCGGGCAGACCTCGGGGAGCAGACTCTGACCCCGTCCAGCCACAGCAGGACTGGTCCTGTCCCTGTTGGTGTGTGCTCTGCTGCTGTGATCATAAATCCTACTGCATCTTCTGCTGCTCCGAATTGCTGCCGCTGTCGTGCCTTTTGAAACCTGTGAGGTTGCAGTGTAAACGCTGGCCCACAGCAGGCTACGTGCGTGCCACTCACTGCAGGCTCTGTGTTCCTCTCTGACACAGTGCACTGAACGCGTGGTGATGTTGCCTAGGTGCCTTTCGTCCATCCGAGGGCACAGGAGATGATCTGAAATCAGTTCCACGCATGTTGCAGCCAATACTTAGCCATTTTCTGGGTAAAACACTAACTTTTTTTGTCTCCAGAGATTTGTAAAACCATAGCAAAAATTAAGCTTTTTTCTCTTGTTGTAAAATCAGTGCAAATATTGGGAGAACAGTCTTACACAAAGCAGCTAAAATCTCAGAAATGTGTTCTTATACAACCTCAGAAATTCTTTGTCAGCCACTCATCTCTGTGCTCCTTGATGTCTATATAATGGAATTTAGTTCATAATGGATACAGTATATGAAACGTGGATCAAGTACTATTCCTTAAAGGAAGTTTTCTTTTAAATATTTATTCATTCAAAAGAAGTTTGAGGGCTTCTCTGAGGGTTTCAGCACGTCAAGGCCTGAGAGAAGGTGGCAGTGCCTCCTATGCAGTGTCCCTCTTGTGTCGGCGACAGAGTGGAGTCTGAGCACCCCAGAACTGTGACAGTGGCTGTGAAAGGGTCACACCAGACGCAGAGAGGTGGGTGAGGAGTCCAGCAAGGGAGATAAAAGACCAGGTTTCAATTCCTAGGGAATGTCTAAACTGAGAATCAAAGAATGAGTAGGAGATAGTTGGGCAAAGGCTAGTGGAGCATCCTACAGACATCGCCACGTCTCAGAGGACACCCATCACATGGAGGAGGCCAGTGTGGCTGGATCCTACTAAATGCCAGCAAGAGGGCAGAGTGGACGTTTCCTCAGCACAGTTTATCAGTGCCAGGCATATGTGAAGGCAGGTTTAATCTTAGCAGGATCATTGATACATCACCCTGATGGCAGCTGGCACTGACATGGGGAGACCCACTTCTCAGTTCTCCTTTGGGGTTTGGTATTTCTTGTTTTAATTCTGACAGATTTTCTTCATTTACACAGAAGTTTTTTGGTTTGTGCATAGATATTTATGATAATGTGTTGTCTTGATGAATTGACTACTTTATCATTAGAGAACAGTCATCAATCCTAGTAGTATTCCTTTTTTAAAAATCCACTTTGAAATTCATCACATCATGCTAGCTTTATTTTAAGAAGTGTTAGCTTGATATATTTTTCCGATTTTTAATTTTGAATATACTAATTTCTTTGTACTTAAAATGGCCTTTTCATAAATAGTATGTGATGAGGATATGATTTTTCATCCAGTCTGGCAACTTCTGCCATTTTAATCAAGTGTTTAGGTCATTTATATTTAATGTGATCATTGGTTTGATGAGATTCAAATCCTCCATCTTGTTAATTGCTCTGTATTCATTCCACATTTTCTCTGTTTTCTTGTTTTTCCCTTTCTTCCCTTCTTTTGGGTTGATGAAGTATTTTCAAATGATCAATTTTATTCACAGTAAGAACCTAACATGAGGTTTTTGTTGTTGTTGTTGTTGTTCTAGAGTTTACAGTATACCTCTTTGAGTAACAGGGTGTTATAGTGTGGCTGGATGGCCCCCACTTAAGCCTCATGTAATCATGGAGGGGGATGAGTCTAGCGTTTGTGATTGGTTTGTTGTCTGGCGCTGGGATTGGTGGTGTGAGTGCTGCACCTGCCCAGGGGTGGAGCCAACATGCAGTGTAAGGGCGGGAAGAAGGTGGGTCTTCCCTCTCTTGCCAGTTCGCACCTTGCTGTTTTGCAGCTGCCATGAATGGCCGCCCCCACTGCCATGCCACACCTCCTTAGAGCCAGCTGAGTATGGACTGAAACCCCCAAGAACTGTAAGAAATAAACCTTTCCTTCCCTCATTTTGGGCATCAGGTTTTTTGTCTCAGCAACAAGAAAAAAGTAACCAAGACACATGGACTACTTTTAAATCATTATTATTAAACCACTTATAGTAGATGAAACTTATAATAACCGTTTTTATTTCTTGCCATCCTCCTATCTTTGAACTATTCTTCATTTTATTGCTATTATATTTTTTCTAAATTGCACATTTTCTGCTTTAAACAGTAATTTTCTCTTTGTTGATTTTTTAAAATGAAAAGATAGGCATTTCATTCACCCATGTCATTACCAGCTTTTGACAGTGTTCATTTCTTTTATGATTTCTTTTTTGATTTAAATTTCTACCTGATACCATTTTTCCCCCACCAAAATTTTCCTTTAACATTTCTTGGGTTGCCGGTTTACTGACAGTGAACTGTTATCTTCTACTTATTTTTTTGCATTTTTTTTAATTTACAAAGAATCTACATAAAAATCAATAGAACAGACAAGCAGGTTTAGCAAGGTCATGGTACAAGGTCACAAAGCCATATACAGAAATCTAGTGTTGGCCCAAACACAAGCTGTGAACAATTCAAAAGTAAAATTGTAAAGGCACAAGTTACAACATCACAAAAAAGCTTAAAGTAACATTAATGTATAAGTTGACCAAAATACATTCATTATCTGTATCCTAAAAACTATAAAAACTGATCAAAAGTACTCAAATACAACCTAAATAAGTGGAGAGAGACTGTATGTGAATTGGACAAACATCAAAGTATTTATTCTCCCTAAACTTGTCTATAGATTTTCCTCAATATCTATCAAAATCTCAGCAGAATTCTTTTTTTTTTTTCAGTGTAGGGAGGCATTGAATTTACTTCTGGATGGCTATGTGTATGACAAAGGAGGCCATTGTGCTTTTTTTAAAAACTATCTTAGCTATTTTTATATACATATACTTAAACGTATACATAATTTTTCTTTCAGTTTGTCACACAAGTGAAACAATACAATGCTTACACATGTGTGACTTACAACTCTTATCTTTTAAATGTGTTAAAGATGAAGATATCATTTTGCCCTCATTTGTGAAATATTTTTTGTGGTGTATAGAATTTTGAGTTGGCAATTCCTTTTTTTTAAAAAAAAATAATTTATGTTTCTGTTTTCTTCTAGCTTGCATTATTTCTATTAAAAGTCTTCTGCAACCCTTATCTTTGATCCCAGTATCCATCATATACCTTTAAGAAAGTTTGGCTGCCTTGAGGACTGCTTCCTTCATCAGTGGATTTGACCAGTTTAATTACGGTGAATCACGTTGTGGTTTTCTCTGTTTCTCTCGGTGGGGCTCTGGGGATTGAACCCAGAGCCCAGCCGTGCTAGACGAGTGCTCTTCCACGGAGCCACCACCCCAGCCTCTCTGTTTCTTTCGTTTGGTGTTTGTTT
>RJWM01029131.1:0-24755 GCA_004363535.1 Dasyprocta punctata | reverse complement strand
TGTATCCAACAATCACAATTTACACATATGTTTGGAATCTAATACCTATTTTCCCTATGGAAAAAATATTGGGACAATGAATAGAATCCCAAGGTTTACTCTGAAATGTATACTTCTTAATTGAACTCATGCACCATATAATTACAATGTAAAATAACAGAAGCCAATGCTGCTGCAAGGCTGATAATTACACAAAGCATAAAATATTTTTAAATTAACCCTTATGTTCTAGGCTAGTGTTAAATTCTGTACTTGAAATTTGCTTTTTTATTGTTTGTTTATACCGGAAATCAAACTTAGGACCTCACATTTGCAAGGCAGGCACTGTACCACTGAGCTATAGCCCCAGCCCTGCAATTTGTTTTTGTACACTACCAAAATACAGACTAAGCACTCTCTCTGAAGTGCTCTATTATATAGAGATGGGAGTTTTATGAGGGGGAATCCAATAAAAATGGATTTATCATTTTTAATTCATTCACTTGGGATAAAGAGAACCCCAAATATCAGTGATTTAACAAAGTGAAATTTTTGTTTCTCTGGTAATAGATGTCCACTATTAGTCAAAGCAGAAGTAGAATGTACATTGAGCTAGGTACCCTTCCACTTCATGTTTTCATAGTGCTATCTTGAGGACAGGTCTTTGCCTTGTGAATCAAGATAGCTGCATGAGCTGTAGCCATTCAATCTGATTTCCACGTGGAAGACAGGAGGAATGTTTAAAGATATGCACATTCACTTTAATAACTTATTTAAAATGTGTTCCTATCCCTCTAATGAGCTTCTATGGGCAGAACTTTGTCATATAGCTATATCTAGCTGCAGGTAGCATTGGGAAAAATTGTGTTTTCAAAATGGCAGCTAAAAAATACCTTTCTACTTTACTGAGGAAGAAGAGTGTAACACCTAATGAGAAGGCAATTATTGGTCACTATCACCATCAGCAAATGCTAAAAGAAATGACCAAAAATTCATCGCGATGGTAATGTTAAGAAATGAATTTTGAAGAAATCTTTGCCAATTTTTATGCTACTCTGTGAATCAATATTTTCGGTCTATTCCAAATACTTCTTTAAATGTAAGTCTTAAAAGGTATTAGTTTGAAAACTTCACAATACAAAAATATGGCCTCTGACTTAAACAGTAAAAATAGAAATGATGTAATGTCCCTGCTTAGCTAATGGAGAGGAATTTCATTAGGTAATGTAGTGCCAGTGCGTTAATAGCTTCGTCCAACTCTCCTGAATACATTGACGCGCCTTGATGACTTACATTGTGAAAAGACTGAGAAAGAGTTTTTAATTTTTTTACCAAGTTACTCATTTTGTTTCATGAAGTAAGAATTCGAAGCACAAGATTTGAATATTTTTAGTAACCCTGTACCATGGTTTAAAATGGTGATACTATATAAATTCTGACGCACAGTGATGATATCACTAGTGCATGGAATATTCAGTCCAAACACTTCAAAGTTACCAGTGAGATTTGATAATCCCCCAAATGATTGGTTTCCCACCTTTTTAAATCCCCTTTTTATCTTTTTAAATAAATTTAAGTATATTTGTGATGTACTTGCAATGAATCAAAGAATCTAGTATAGTCAACAACAGCAACGCGCACCTGGGCACCCACACACACATGCACGCACACACGCGTGCGCACGCACACACACCCAGCAGGTACACACCGAGGTTTCCTTGTGTGTCAGTTGCTTTAGCAGAGGAATTTTACGGACATATATGCTTGCTGCTTGAGGGAACAGGCGCACTGCTTTTTCTTTGTAGACTTAGCTTTTAGCAATCAATTCGGACCTCCGCACACATTTTAAGGAGCATTTTAGATAGAATTTTTGCTATTTCTTTCCTGTGTCTTTTTTTGCTTGTATGATTGGGACTTAGATGCCTCACAAGGAAGAGCAGGCCAGAGGGAGAAGGGACGGACTGAGTCAGCCCCTCTGCAATGGGCGAGTGCTACCAAAGACACTTAGCCGGGCATGGAGAATGCTGGGGACAGGGATGACTTTCACTGCTTCCTCTTCTCCAGACTCCTTGCTGGCCTCCCTGTGTGCTCAGGTCCAATATTTCCCCAGTGAGCTCCCCAGATTCCCAGGTCAGCCCTACAAATGAGCTAAAGAGTTCATGCAAGCACGTTGCTTCCTACTTTTTAGGGTGAAAACAGCAGACTGTGGTTCTTACCACAAAGGCCCTGGCTGAGCATTTGAGGTCAGATGTAAGTGTGCTGAGAGAATCTCAACTGGAAAATGCTTTGAGGACAATTAAAATCACCATGTAAACCACGCCTTAAGACTGAGATTAGGCCCTTTATCTTATAAGGGAAACAAAGGTATTTTGGGTTTTTTTCTTAATTGTAAGCATCAAAATTTGCATAGTCTTTGATCCAAGGCACAGGATCTTCTGTGTCTCCTGCTAGAAGTTTGAAACAAAGTCAGCAAGCTGCATGGAAGGAAATTAAAAGCAAGAAAAATCCACTGTGAAGTTTTCAGAGGGTCACGCAGGTCCGGCATCAGTGGGTCTGCTCTTCTACTTCTTGGGTCAAATGGAAATAGACTTTGTTTTTTATGAAAACTAGAGATTCTTCGTTTTACAAATCCCCCTTTCCTTGTCAACTAAGAACCCCAGGAGAAGTATCCTGATCCCTCCTGGCGCATTAATCTCACTGGTGTTTGACAGGTGTCCTTATTCAGTTCCGTGGTGTCACTGTGTCCAAGTGTCTGTGTAAGGGTTTCGGTTTATTTTGAGAACTACCTTCCGGTGGGCAGAAAGCTCGGTGCGTCAGGCTGGTTCAGTCTCAGTACTCCAGCCATGGGGCTGGTTTGGGATGAGACATTAAAAAGTGGAATCTCTCAGCACCTTGCAGGATCTGGAGCCCGAGAAGTCACTTTCTCCTTGACCCATCCCCAGTGGGTTCCCTCTGAAAAGGTGGCCTCTTGCTGTGGTGTCTCCAGGTATGGTCGCCGCTCTGCTGTGTGGGGTCCCTTACCAGATGGCCTTCTTAATAAAGGCCTTTGCCCACCTGCACTTTTTTGCTCCAAACGTGAGACGCCAGCCAATAAATAAGAGAACTGCAACTCTGATGATTTCTCTGGAGGCGGAGGGGAGCCCCGGGGAGGGGAGCAGAAGCCGGTCTTGTGTTTACTGTGACTGCTCCTAATTATGGATCCGTAGGTAGACGACTAGAAGATGCCCCTTAGATACAGGAGGACTGGGGTTCAGGGGCAGGAGGGACTACGTTCTCCATCTGATTCCCAATGCCTTTGCTGATGTGCAGATTGCTGGAATCCGTCTGAAGTATCATGCGTGATCTTTGCAAAGGGACCACTGACTTTGGACTCGGGGTAGATAACTGGCACGTGCACATTTCACCGCCAGACTCAAAGTGCAAGGGAAATGAGTGGGTAATGAGAGCAGAACAGCCAGTTCTTTAATTGAATTAAAAGCTGGGTGACATCAATGCAGACACCTGTCCAATTACAGACAGGCCAAGGTGTTTACCATTGCTGTACAAGCGATTCGAAGATGACAGGAATCTTTCCGCCCACAGATTAACATAATGAAGGAGAACAGATTACAGTGGATGGCGGCCAAACACCTAGTTTGGCAGCTAGGGTGGGCTGGGAGGGAGGGGACGGTGAAGGATATAAACAGAAACCCAGTCCTTTTTCTTTTCTCCAAATGGGCTTGGCTTTCAGCATGATGCTGTTTTCACTCTGCATCTCAGGCTCGGGTTCCAGGTGGGGCATTTGTAGCTGTCTGCATCAACTCCCAGGCCTTCATCAGAAAGACTCAGCGTCAAAACCGTGCCTCTCTTCTTCCTGCCTCTCGCCACTCACCGTCCTGTTAGGGCACAAAAGCTCGTCCGGCTGCTGTCAACCCCACGGTGGTCTTCTCTTCCGCAGTCAGGCTGCCTGCAGTCATTAGGATTTCTCTTTGACTCCTTTTGAAACTTGAGGTTAGAGCAAAGGAAAGGGACTGTGGTGATATTAATCAGTCAAAACCTACAATACCTGTGACTTTGTGGTGAGGGGCTCTCCCAGGAGAAGGGTAACTGAGTGGGGCTCAGGGGACGGGTCCGCATTTTCAGTCAAACATCCTGTGCCCATTTTCGATAATGTATAATCATAGAAAGAGCTGCAGGAAAATGTGATGTGTACAAGGTATGGCCAGAAGGTGCGGGGAATGTTAAAGTTTTTACAGAAATTATTACAGTGAAAGATACATCACCATTCATCTCCCTTTTAAAAGGACTCCTTCTCACTTTGAAAACACCTATCCCATTGTTCTTGCAGCTTTCTGGAGCAGTTCTCAAAGTCCTCTTTCCTGAGGGTCTTTGGTTGCCTCCGTGTCCTGAATAGACTCAAAACATTTCCCCTTCATGGTCATTGTGACTTTAGGGAAGAGCAGAAAGTCACGTGGCACTGGGTCTGGACACGTCACAGTGACTTTACCAGCCTGCCTTTCTGTTGAATGACACCGGGCTGCAGCATTCACAGCGTTTGGGGTGACAGCTCCTTAAGATATGGGAGGAAACCTCCAGAGCGCTTCAGAGTGTGAGCGTGTCTGCAGCGAGGGGGAGGATTCTGGTGGGGGTCGATGCCAGTGCACCTTTTACTGCAATAAGATTTTTTAATATAAGCATTCGCCATGAGTTTTGCTCACACTCTAATGTGAAAAGATGCCCCGCGTCCCTGGGAAGGACTTAGGCATCACAGGCTTCCTCTGTGCTAGGGGGACCCTCTTGGGGCACCACTTGGAGCCCTATCCAAGACAGCTCTTAACTTCCTACCAGGGTCAGTTTCCTCCTTCTGAAAGGAGTCCCCGGCCTGCTCTGGAGCTGAGGCTGTCTGCACCCATGGCCACCGGCGGGAGGCAGGTCAAAGGGAGAGGGCTGACCGGACTTGCGACTCCCTTGGCGTAGCATGTCACGCCTTTGTCACACGAGGCATTAATGTAAAATATGCAAAATGCATTATTGCTCCACTGCCAGAGCCCAGGGCCCACTGGCGGGGATGACTCTAATCCGGATACCGCCCATGCGCCTGGGTTTCACGGACTCTCACACTTCTGAGACATCATGCGCTGCTTCTCTAGCCCGCCTTCTTCCATGATCCAGAAAGGCTGGCAGGTTGCCTGGCGTGTCCCGGACCGTTTTCTGATTTCACAGAGTTTTGTGGCGGGAAGGGAGTTTGAGAGGTCATCTCTCCCGCCTTGTGGGATGGGCACCGTCAGAAGAGAGAAGAAGACTCCCTGGGGTGCTTCTCAAGCGAGGGCGTCCACAAACAAGCGCTCTCCAAGTTCGCACTGCGCAGCACAGTAGACCGTGGATGCTCCGAGTGTCATAATATGGTGCTGCACTGGATTCTCTCTCTCTCTCTCTCTGTCTCTCTCTCTCGCTGTTTTTTTTTTTTTTAAATTGAGTTTATCGGTACATTTTAGGTATACATAATGATCACATTCATCATCAGGAATTTGTACCTGTACCTGACACATCTTGATTCTTTTCTTCCCCATCCCCCTCCTCTCCCTTCAACCTCTCTTCCTCTCTGTATCTGCAAAAGCTTTATTTCCATTTTTAGTTCTTTTCTCATTTTGTTTTTCCCTTCTCTTCCTTCCTTTCCCCCTCCCACCTCCCTCATTCCCCTTCCCATTTGAACTTTTTTTTTTCCTGTTTCACCATATCTATTGTATATTTTGGTCCTTATTTACACTTTTGGTTTCTCATGCCAGAGAAAGAATGTGAGGTTTATACATGCATGTCTGATTTATTTGGGTTTTCTGTGGATGTACTTTCCTGTCCAGGGTTCCTTTGTAGATATATCTCACTCTATATTTCCCAGTGTTCTTTTAAGTGGAATACTGACACAGGCTTGCGGTAATCTTTCTTTTTTTAAATTTGTCTTTGATTCAATGCAAGCCTCTTGCATCTTAGACTGGACAGTCTGAATCTTAGAAGTACCCCCTTGCATGTGTGCAGAGATCCTGTTTTCTGTGTTACTATGTGTATCACCATGATCCCTCTAGCAATAACATTTTCTTATATTAAAAGCTTCATAAAAATCAATTGTCTTCTACTGTACCGTTCCCAGAGGCAGACAGAGAACAATTGATAAATGCTTCCTTAGGATAATACATTATCACAGTAGCACTATCTTTTTCTGCAGAGTAAATAGTCTAAGAGTGACTTGGACACATACAGCCAGACACTTACGATAGCTACTCAAGGATCTCATGAGATATATCCAAGACTACCTGACTTAGTCTTGGAGAGAATGTACTTTTTCCTCCTCCTTTGGTAATGGTACAACTTTTTATAAACATCATACTTAATCCACCCTGGTGAACTCTCCATTCTGAGAATCAAAGAGGGATAAACTTGGGTTCTAGACAGCTGTTTGACTTCATCATTATTCCCATTTACTGAAGATATCTAGGGGAACCAGCCGTCCTCCTGCCCTAGCCCTTATCTGTAATCTGACTAGAGGAGGGAAAATGCTATACCATCATCCTACTCTTCTTTATTCAAGTGGACAATACTAATGTGTCTTTAGAGAACATTAGTCCCATGGTTTAGTAAACTTTGTCTTGGAGAGGCAACTGGAAGGGCAAGACCCCTGCTTTCATCCTGGGAAGGAGACAGAAATATCACACCAGCCTCCTAGTTTTGAAAATGTGGTTTATAAACTATCTGCGTCTTCTCTTTGGGAACTAGAGTGGCCAGCATGTCTGCTTTCTTCTCCTTTTTCCTGTTCTGTTCTGCGGCTCTCAGTTCCCAGTGTTTATTATGGTTTTACCTGCTTGAAATGGGAAATGTGAGCACATTGGTGAAGGTTCCAAAGGATGATCCAGTTTTTTTCCTAGGAATTTTCATTAGGAAGCTTAAGCTTTTTCTATGAAGTGTAATAGAGTTTGGTAAACTTCTCTACCGAAGGACAGAGCTGGAGAAAGCAAGTTTGCTGAGAGGAGTATCCCTCGATGATTATCATTTTAACGATCATCTTAATTGAGTGTAGGTCTCCTGTCATCATGAACTGGAAGTTCTGATCTCCTTAAGATAAAGAGAAAGATTAGTCGGGGAGACACACACACACACACACACACACACACACACACAGAGAGAGAGAGAGAGAGAGAGAGAGAGAGAGAGAGAGAGAGAATGCATAACTCCTTTAGTGAAATCAGGATAGATTAAGTAACATTGAAGATCACTTACTGAGTGTGTGAATATCTACTGACAAAGTGTTTCTTAATAGCTTTCCTAATAAACTAATATAGCAGTTGCAACTTAAGCCTTGTGCTTCAGTTCAGGTTTGGAAAAGAAAAATGGCTTGGGATAAAGTTTTTTATAAGGCCAGACTGCAAAGATTATAAAATACTAGAACTGCTTTTATGTGATGCTATTACCTGGATGTGTAACACTTCTTCATGCTATGGATTTCAGTTCAACACGTATACAACTATTGTGTCTTTTTGGACATAGTACAATATTCCTATGCTCCAAATAAATCATCCCCATCTAGGGTACGAATTTTTTTTTAATTTCATCTTCCACATAAGTGAAATTTTGGACAAAGGAAACTAACTTCATATCACAGCTTGTGTTTCTTACATTGGTGTTAAAAATTCTATTCTCTAAAGGCTGATTTGCTTCTTGTTTGTGTGGTGTTATACTAATTTAGATATGCAAGTTGTTCTTTTTAGAATCCAGTAGATTTCAGATTCCAACTTAACAAAAAGAAAGAGGTGTCAAGGGTCAAAGGTTGTCTAAGGATAGAATGGCTAGAGCATACTTTATGTTGGTACCTTTATTTTGGGCATGGAATTTGGGTGTCCTGGCAGAGTCATGAAGAAGCTGGAAAATGAAGGGTTTGGAGTATATAGCTCAGTGGAAGAATACTTGCTGATATTCTCAAAGTCCTGAATTCAACCCCAAATATTACCAGAAGAAAAAAAAAAGAGAAAAAAATACAAAAGAAATGGTAAGATAAAGCTTATGGAACCATGCAGGTACTGTGTGTGCACTGAGGAATGTTGAGTGAAACACAGCACTGGAACATCCCCGTAGGTGCGTATCCTGTAGACAGAGATGGGAAACCCATGCTTGGAGGAGATGTGACAACTGTTGACACCTGGGTGACCATTGATGAACTCACAAAACCAAGTCTGTCTTAAAAGGAAGAAGTCTGAGGACCCAACTTTGTAAGTGAAATGCCAGGTAAAGGGTGTGGAGGATCAGAAATTAGTCAAGGTAAGGAGTTTAGAAGAACAACTCCGGAACATTCGGTAGCACTGGAGGAAGGTTAAGAGTGCTCGAGTCCAGTGGGTCCGAGAGAGCAAGGACTGAGGAAGGGCTATCAGATTGGCAGTTTCAAGGAGGACCAGTCATGTCTGAGACATAAAACTCATCAAGTGGCCGTCAAGGCGGAGGCTGCGATGCAGTCATAGGATGACTCAGACTAGTCCAGCTTGGCATCTCCGCTTTCTCCTTACAGGCTTGGAGTTGCGTGCCACTAGCCAAGGCAGAAACTCTCTGAAGGCAAGTAGTACAGTGTACGTGTCTCATCAATGAGGCTTGCGAGGCCACGCCTTCTAGATAGGGTCTCTTGTTATCTGTGTATGGATGAAGAAACTGAGGCACAGATGTCTGAACAACTTGCCCGCGGTTCTGCCTACCAGTCACAGAGCTGGCCTCTGTGCCCCGGTATTCTGATCTGGACGTCGGGTTTCTCTGCAGCTTTACAGTATCAGTGGGCATGCAGCAACAGTAGCTTGCTTTAAGACATCCAGTGGACGGGCGAGAACTTCCTAAGAGAGAGTGAGCTCAGAGTATGGATTATGGTCTGGGAAATTTGAGAGGAAATGGCACTGTGGCAGAAGTGAGGCAAAGCAGAAAGCTGGTACAAGAGGTTGAGAAATTAGAGCTGAGCATGACAGGAGATGATCAGGTGTGCTTGGGAATGAGTTCATTGGCATGCTGTCTATTTTGGCCATGAGTTCCAATGTCATTGCCAAAGGGTGAATATTTCCATCCAGAAGCAAGGGATGGGGCTCGGGGTATAGGGGGTGTAGGGGGTGCAAGGGGTACAGGAGGTGCAGGGGAGGCCTGAGGAGCTGTGGACTGGAGACCTGAAGCTGCCCCTGGAGTGGAGGGCAAGTAGCAGGTGTCAAAGCAAATGACCTACGCATTTGCTTCATTCTAGCCCTTTGCTCTTTTAATTTTTAAAATTTTCTATTGGGGAAGACGACTACAAAAACATGTCCCATTAAAATTTGTATTTGATTGATGCAAGCTGTCACCAATATTGGCACTGTACAACAATAATGTATTCCCTAGACTATTGAAGGTTTAATCAATAAAGGGATATCGGGAATGGGACTCTCTTTTTATAAGAATGATGATAATCTGTATTTAGGATTAAAGATTACTCTTAGAAAGTTCCTTAAGAAGAAAAAAACAGTGGTGAGCAAATGCCCAGATCATAATTTTGATACTCTTTAATTCATAGGATTAACTAAATAAGGAATATCTGTCCTGATTATAAATACCAGTAAAGAAAAATGTGTTTTCATTTTCACAGGTACTTTTAACTGCTGAACAAATCTGGCATATCCACCACCAAGCCAGGTTAATTCAATACTTTCTCTTAAGACAGGTGTCTTAATTAAATAAACTAATAATTCTGCAAGTAGAAGTACAAAAGCATGATTATCTAATTTGCTAATTGCCCCACTATGTTAATTTGCATATTAGTTAGCTGCAACATAAACAAATAGTTTGTATATGTGTATCCTACTGTTAAAATAATGAAGCCACTCTTGGGAGTAGCATCTCCTGAAGCGTGTTAACAGTTACTGCATGAAAGAAGGACTCTTTTGTTACATACAATTGAAAAATGCCAGGTTCAAGCAAATGAAATGGTTTTGTTTCTGTGGGTGGTCTAGGCGCCTGTGTGAGATGCTGCACATCTTAACTGTTGGGTATCTTGTATTCTGTTTGACGTACTATATGTGGGTCCCCCTCCCCCTAACCCATCCTGACTGGGTGAAACATTAAATACCTGTTTCGCAGCTGTCTTGACAATAAGTGGGCTTCATAATGTTTTCTCATGAGTTGGCTCATTCTGTAGCCAGGGTGATGGATTAAAGAGGGATATATGTTTCTGTTTTCTCTCTGTCTTTGTGTCTGTCTTTGAATCTCTCTCTCTCTCTCTCTCTCTCTCTCTCTCTGTCTGTCTCATGCACGCACGCATGTGCACACCCCTCTTTATAGATGCTCGTGGTAAACATGCAAACCCTGTTTGTCCCCCTGTCATTACAGCCACACTGACAGGCCTGCTACCCTTCAGAAACTACACGGTCACCCTAACTGCCTGCACTCTGGCTGGCTGTACCGAGAGCTCACAGGCAGTGAACATCTCTACTCCACAAGAAGGTAAAGTAATTTCAAAGGTCTTGACTTCCACATTTCAGTCATGAATAATAAAATAGGAGAAGAGCTAAATGCTGCTAGGCCATTTGCTGGAAAACCCCAACCTAATTTGATGACAAAGTGCATTGCCAGGCCATAATTGCTCCATTTTTTGGGGGGTGCGAAAATGAATCAAACTCCATACCCTTTAATGACATGCATCTTTAATAGCTGTAATGCAGATTAATGGGCTTTTTAATTGCTGTTACATTGTTCATGCAAGAGCCTTGTCATTAATATGAAGCATCTGAAAGATTAATGAAAGCTTCCTCATTTTACTATGGCTCTGAAGTAAATCTAGAGACAGTCTGACTAAAAAGAATTGATTGTATGGCACGGTATGAAATTGAGAATCAAACGGTTGATTTCCATGGTCTCTTTTAACTGCTAAACACCAGCACAGGCAACAATTACTTCTGTACGATGGAACCTCCGAATGCCAATTGAGGCATTATTAATCGCTGCTCGGCTCCTTCTGACTCGAGTCTCACTTTTGTTGTACTTGGAACTTGCAAACTGTTGGCATAAATTAATGTTTCCGAAAGCATCCACTCAGAGGCAGTGGGAAAGAGAAAATATTTTAGCACTCCAAAGGGAAAGCTTCGCTCCAACGCTGGAACACATCTCTTCAAGAAATAACAGCTCTCAAAACATGGGGAGCATTGTTACTTCATATTTCTATCTCCTGGAGGAGAGGAGTTGCTGCTGCTTCTGCTGTCTAGTTGTTAGGTTGTTAGAAGGTTTAAAAGCTTGGTATTTAGGGGATAAAAAGAGTCCACCCATCTCACTCTCTCTTTCCTATCATTCACCTCCTCAACCTTCTGATTTCCCTTCTCCTCCTTTTAAACTGTTTAGCAAGCACAGTTTCACACAGAAGGTATATATATGAGTGACATAGTTCCAGACAATGAAGTAATGACAAAGGAAAAGAATTTTGTAAAAATTTTTACTGTGGCCCTTTATTCTCTGCATTCTATTTCTGATCTAACCAGTCTCTCCTCATCTGCTCACACACCTTCAGCATTTCCCCAGTATCTTCCCCGTCTTTCTGTTCTACTGATAATCACAGCTTTTCTCAAGGTGTCATCGCACCTGCGGGGGTCACCGTCTTCGCCTCCTCTTCCATTGGCCACTGCCAGCCCTCGCATGGGACAGACGGTCTCATGGCTCTCTTTGTCTTCTCTATGTCCACGAAATTCTCTGTAGATTTTTGCTGCACCATTCACACCTATTTCACAGTGGTGTCTCACAGGAATGCGTACTCTTCCCATTCATATTTCCTTATTATTTTTGGGAATTCCTAAACTTCTAACTTTTCCAAGAATTTATTCCTAAAATATGGAGTGATGTTCATGTCTAAGTGTCAAGTTTTCACAATATTTTGTTCCTGTGCCTCAAATCGACCACTCTGTCAAATGAAGAATTTTCTTAAAGTGCACATGATATATACATAGAATGAATTGATTCTCTGTTTTTCTGACCATTTTAGTAGCCGTAAGAACCACTGTCATCAGAATGGGGCATCTGGGGTCCCAAGCTCCTCAAGGCCAGGGAAGTCTATCAGCCTAATTGCTTTCCTGCCCCCTCCCCGTGTAGTTACTCTGGGTTATTATACTTTTGATGAAGTAACGCAGACTTCAGTCAACTGAACTAGTGGAAGTACTTCCCATCCATCACTGATGCAGATTCCCATAAATTCAGGACAGTTATTCAGCGCTTTCCTGAAGCAATTACTGACAAGTTGCCCACGAATCAGGAACATCTCCATGCATGGGATTTCAGGCTTATTCCATGATTTATTGGTTTAGGTCTGAAAAGTTTGAGTTAGAAAAGTAAACTAAAATTAGACTCTATAAATCTTTTTCCTTTTTTTTTTTTTTTTTCTTTTCCCTCATAGCCCCACAAGAGGTTCAATCGCCGGTAGCCAAATCCCTTCCCACTTCCCTGCTACTCTCCTGGAATCCACCCAAACGGGCAAATGGTGTTATAACCAGGTACTCTTTATACATGGATGGGAAGCTCATCTATTCAGGCAGTGGAGAGAATTACACGGTCACAGGTAAGATTTCCATCCTTGACAGTGAATAAGACATACAAATGTGCACATACGTGCTACATACCTGCGGTATACAGTTATATAGAAATGGGGTTTTTGAGGATGTGTTGTTTATTTTTGTCTCCTGTCCCATGATCTTTATGGTCATTTTAGTCATATGGTGAGATGAGAGGGATCTCTGTGAGGCTGAACAAAACCTGCTCCAGCTCACATAGACCACAGGACTAAAGCAGGGCCCGTCGTGGTGTCCCACACTCCCAGGCCCAGCTGATGGTCAAGGTGGTCTTCAACTTTCATGCTCCCATGGCTGCTACCTTAAACCCCCCATGAATGTGGAATAACCTTAAGATGCAGTGGTGTGGCTCACCATGGTCTGAATTTTAAGCCATTTACAAAGAAGCATAAACTGTAGTCCAAGATCAGTTCTGACATGTTCTATAAGCTAGTGGTTAGGAAACTGCCTAAATACAAGACACCTACATCAGCTTTGTTGTCTGGGTCTGTACCATGTTTGTATTTATATCATGCTTAGAGTGGCTATCTATTTTATATTATTTTGCATACTATATTTGACTCTCAGGTGAGACATTATTAATCAACTGTTGATTGATTTAAAAACTGAAACCTAGAGATAATAAGTTCTCCGTTAAAGGTCACGACAAGTTAGAGTCAGAGCCAGAATGAATTATTTATGTGTTCACTCATTCACATTAATGCCAGGTAGAAAGGTTGTAACTGGGCATTGGCCATGTGCAGTCCATCCTCACTGGTGACCCATGGCTTCCTGGGGACACGTTCAGATCCTGGGATGGCATGTTCTCATTTGCCTCTTTTTGTCTCTTCTTTTAATCTAAGAATTATTTTTTTAATATTTTATTCATCATGATCAGATAACATTATGTAATATTTAGTCTACAAGGTAGAAATTGTTATTCTCTGCATTTTATAAGGGAAGCAACTAAGGCACAGGAAGGTCAAGATCACAGTCACACAAGCTTTGATACCAAGGCAAATGTTCTGGGTACATTAGAGGGTGTATGATCTTGAAACAAGTTCATTATCTTCTCTAAGACTTAGTTTCTGAATCTGGAAAATGTAAAGTCCTTCCGCATCTTGAAGAAATTAGACTGTATATAAAAACATATAGCATGTTGTTAGCACTTGGTGAAGAAAGGCTATAATTATAATTCCCTGTAGAGTACAGTCTTTGTAGTACAAATTTTAAAAATAAATTACTTTTTGCCTTGACAATATTGGATCACAATATGGAAGCTGATGGCATTGTTTTAATTAAAAATTGTTTGAGAAATAATAATTATTGTTGAAACACTCCATGGAACAAACTTTCCATGTGTATTCATGGTTAATACACACAGCACTTTCCCAGGACCAGGAATATGTTATGCATAATAGCTTGGCATAATTTTTAGGACCAGAACAGGCATTGTTGGTGAGAATCTTTCTCTGCCTTCCAGGAAAGACCTGGGCGTATCCCTAATGCTCACGCCAATCACTGTCCCAGCTCCCCATGTTTTTGTTCTTGTTGTCTTGAATGAGCCCGCTTGTTGACCTGGTCATTTGTCCTACTTAACTGTAAGCATGCTGAGAACATAGCCATGACTGTTTTCCTGCACTTCAGGGGCCTATCACAGAGTGGGTGGAGGAATGAATGATTGATGTCCCCTCACTGCTGGCAATGAAGAAGGAAAAGTGCTAGTGGAAACTGATGGAGGGTGGGAGTGAGATGGGAAGTAAAAGCAAGATGACAGAGAAAGGAACCATAGGCCCTGAGCACTCCACAGTGTGTGGGATAACGTGAGGGCATGCAGTGTAAAGCCAGAGCACATAGGAATTCACACCAGTGTCCTGAAAAATGATGCTGTGCTCTGTATTTTGTTTCTTTGTGTGACTCTGGAATCTGCAGTGAAAGGTCGTGGCATTTGCCACTGTAGTGGGCCAGCACAATGGATGTCTAAGCATAACAGAACATGAAGGAAGTAGAATATTATCTTTAACATGTCCATAGCCATCTTCTCCAGCTACATGGTCATAGGTCAATGATTTTTGTTCATTGTGTAGTATGTAAAATCATTATGTCTTCAGTATCTTCCATATCTTTTTTTTCCTATAGCTTTCTTGGTTTCTTACAAACAATTATATTCCACATTGCTCTTGTCCCCAAGTAGTTTGAAATATGGATCATGCTTGAACTTTAGTACTGGTTATAAGGAGGGGAACTAATCCTAGAAGGCTAAGGTGGGTTTGAAAGATACAGATGATTTTTCTAACCTTAAAACTAGAACAAAATGAGGTATAGGTAGGTCAAGAAATTTTAACTCATAACTGGAGTGACCAATTTGAATATAGGAGTAGCTGGTCTCGATGTTTTTGCTTTTAATCTCTACATAGTCTTCCGTTGAATACGTTTTATTTTTCTTCACCATAACTCTGAAGAAAAGACAGGAGGCTGATTACCCACCACGGAGCACTTGTATTAGCCTGCAAAGTTTGCCATAGCAAAATCACAGCTTGAGGACTGATACAACAGAAACCAGTTTCTCCCACTTTAAAGCAGTGGTGGTGAACCTACAGCACACATGCTGCAGTGAGCTGTTTGTATCATTGAGAGCTCTAAAAGCTCACTGTCACTGTTCTAGAGAATAGAAATGTAAGATAAAGGTGTTAGCAAGGTTACTTTCTCCTGAAATCTCTGCTTTGGTTTGCAAGGGTCACTGGCATGATAAGCTTACTTATGTCAACTCGATTGGCTTGGGATCCCCTCATAGGATTATTGAACCACATTTCTGTGTCTGCCTGGGTGGGTCATAGAAGTGTGCTTTGGGATCTAGGTCTGGTTCATTGCCTTTTCCCCCTGGCAGTGTTCTGCTCTGCTTCCCAAATGTCACAAGCTGGGCATTTCTGTTCTGCCACACCTTTCTGCCATGTTGTTTCTTTCTGCTGTGGAGCCAGACAACCAGGGACTGAATCCCCTGAAACTGTGAGCCATCTAAAACCTCTGCTCCTTGAAGCTGTGCGTGTCAGGCATTGCATCCCAGGGACAGGAAGCTGACTAGTGCAGTCATCTTTCCATTGCATCCCAATATGGCCTTTCCTCTGTGCAAACATCCTTGGAGTGTTTTCCTGTAAGGACACCAGTCTTACTGGATTACATCCCTACTCTTACTGCCTCTTTACCTTCAGTTACCTTTTGAAAAGTGCTGTCTCCTAATATAGACACATTGGAGATTAGGCTTTCACCATATGAATTTTAAGAGGACACGATTCAGCCCATAAGAGGGCCCTAAAGTAAGCGTCTTTTCTACCGCTAGCATAGGTTGAATGCCTCTTTTTGTGGAGATTCTCAAATTGCCTGAGAGTTTAATAAAATGGACTTTAAGATCCCTTTCAAGTCTAACAATTCATATATAATTGCAGTGTAAACTAGATTTAGCTCACTTGTATCTCCCAAGTCAATCTGTCCACTGGGACTCACCAAGAAGCCAAAATGGGCAAGGGAGTTTGACCAAAGTTAGCCAAGGAGAAGGAGAGAGGAAGTTCCCAGCCATCAAGAAGGGCCTTGTTGTCTTGTTGTTGTTTTTTTTTTTTTTTTAGAATATTAAAACCCAACAAAACAAAACAGAATAAAGCCAATCAAAACAATGCAGTGAAATTGGTACAGAACGCCAAAGCAGGATAACAGGAAAACAACAATGGCTGCCCCAGTCTTTCTTGTTATCTTCACAATAGTTGTCCATTCCATCAGGTATAGCAAAATCAAACAAAACAAAACAGAATAAAACCAATCAAAACAGAACATTGAATAAAGCAAATCAATTAATCAGAACAAAACAAAACAGTGAGAAGGGCTTTATTCTTTCCAAGCACTTTCGGGCCCGTACCTCATTTTATCACGATAGTTTACATGATGCTACAGCTGCTCATTATTTCTTTGTGTTGGGTTCTTTCCGTATGGAGTGGCTGGTGCTGTCTGGAATCCTGGCACATTAGGACCACTAATATGAATCTGTCAGGTACAGTACTAAAATATTTCCTCATAGAAAGGCTGAACAATGGAAAATTTAGGGGAATAATTCACAATGGTTTCAAAGTGTAGCAGCTGTATATGCTTATTCAAAATAATTTAAAAGACATACATATATAATATCTGATCATCCCAACACACAAAGAGAAGCTCTTCATACTTTATATAATTCCCTTTAGTACTTTAGTTGCTTTAGCGACATTGACGTAGAACCTATGTATGTAATTGTATAGCATTTCCTATTTGCTTAGCTGTAACCATATCCCCATATCATTAAACATTTCTAAAAATACTTTGAAACATTTTAATAACATCATACTTCATATAATGAATGCAGATTAATGCACTTAACTGTTTGAACTTCTATTTTAAATATTTTGTATGATAAATATTATTGCATGCAAATTGTTACCTGCTAGATTTTTAGAAGAAGAACAGCTAAATCAAAGGTAATTAACTTTTATGGACTATTTGGTGGACATTTCATATTATTTTCAGAAAAAATTTATCTGCAGCGAATATTTTTTAAATCTTTGACTATCTAATAAGAGTGTACTCTTTCATTGTATTTCAGTTTTTAATTACTGGCTATGCTGAATGTTTTCCTGAATGATTATTAGGAATTTATATTTTATTTTGATGCTTGTGATCACACATTTGGTGAGCAAAATTTAATACAGTTAAGAAATAATTCTGACTTTTTTATCAAGAGCTGTGTGTCATATTGTGCTTTTCCTGGTTATAATCACCAGGAGTATTTAAAATTCTTTGCCTTCTACACTATCAAAAACATCCTTAATAACTTGGCATAGTATCTCCTCCTAAATATTCAAAGTGTCAAGTATTTTTTCTCACTCCTGCACCCTTTATTTGTGACTGCTATTTATTTATTTAAACTATTTATTCGTGATTCTATACATAGAACCAATGCCTTCCTATCTGGCTTAGCAAATGAATCTTTGCTGGCATGGTGGATACCAGCGAAAGCACATGCATTTCAATCCACCAGCCACTTAGCATCTAGGTGCTTTGAATTTTTTTCTTCTTTCTCTTAAATATGAAGCATTAAAAGTCAAAGGCATTGCCGTACCTTGAGTTAGTACAAAATATATTTAAAAATGCATACAGTTCAAATTTTTGCCTTGCATAGGCCGTATGCTAGTAGTGTGCTGGGTCACTTCTGACACTGAAAAATGAAACCAGTTAGAGAACCTCCCAAAGGCTGTTGATGTTTGCTATAATAAATAGCACACACTTTAAGTCAAACTTTTTCATTCTGTATTCAGAGGTAATGGATTTTTCGTAACCATAGTAACCTTGGTGTATTTCTGGATAAATACATGAGGTATATACATTCTAGTTTTATTTTTGAATATAAACTACCACATTATGTATTACTAATAATATGAAAAATAGGATGTAGGTTACTATAATGACAGCTTAAACTAGTATGCATTTTTCTTCTGCAAAAAATAAATATTTATCAAAAGTATAGGTTCAATTAATTTTTCCCCCAGTTTTGTGATATTGTGGTGGTGCCATTTATCTTTTGTTGCAAGATCTCCATTAATCTCTTATTTCTGTCCCATAACAGATTTTTAAGAATTTTGAGGTTAAAAACAATTCTGCTTTAAAGCTTATGACTAGAAACATTATTGAAAGATTGACGAACCCATGTTGCTATCACTAGCAGAGCAATTGTGGACCAGCGAGGTGTGTGCATACAGCGTGTTCATCTATAGGCAGGTGCAGGTAACCCTTTGTGGGATTGTTCAATATAATGGGATTGTTTCAAAGTTCAGGCTAGGTAGTATCCTGATTGATGACGACTATCCAAACTGTAGCCAACCAGATCATTCTCATTTTAAAGGAGCACCCTACCAGAAAGTGGCATTCTTTAAAGAGCTTGTGAAACATTTTAAGGAAATCTGCAAAGTTTTTAGAAAGAATGGCAAGGTGATGGTATTCGGGAGGGTTACACACCCAATGTGGCAAGCAGGTTGATGTGAGTCGTGGCACCTGACGAGCAAAGAACAGCACCTCAGAATAGCCCTGTTTTTCTACATAAATTGTTTTTGGTTAGCCCTAAGCTAAGCCATTGTTGTTGATAAATCTGGAAATTCCAGAGGAAGAATGGCAAGCAGAGGCCCTATGGGAAAAATAAAAACATGCGCAGCATCAAACCATCCTGCAAGGATATGTTCACATATTTCATCCAATTAATCTATGCCCTTCTTAGGGTTGAACATGAATGACCGATTTTTTTAGAACCCTAGATGGTACCTTCCTGCTGCTGTTCACTAAGGGCCTGTTTCTCCCAGTGAGACCAAAGCAGTAAGACACTGACAGCAGCAGAGTAAGAAGGGTGTGTGTGTGTGTGTGTGTGTGTGTGTGTGTGTGTGTCAGAGAAAAGATAGAGAAAGGAAGAGAGTACCAAGAAGGGAGAAATGGATGGGAAAGAGAACTGAGAAAAGAAAGGAAAGAAAGAAGAAAAGCAGATGACATTCTGGCAAAGTTGGAGAAGCAATAAGTATTTATGCCTTTGACCCCACTACAAGTGCTAAAACTTTTTTTTTTTTTTTTGGTCTTATTTGTCAAGGTCAAAAGAACCATGTATAAACAGCAAAACAGAAATGTTCATCTTAAACCTTCCAAACGCTTCAGTCTTACGATACGAAATTTATTGAAGAAGAAGTTATATTGCTTATGGCACAATAAAAAGCATTTAAAGGTTAGGGACTTTAAACCAAGCGTTATGAGGAACTTTATCAACACTCTACAAATTTAAGCTAAATTATATTCATTCACGCTGATGGTTTAGAATAGTTCCTTTTGTAACAAATCAAACTTCACTCTAACCTACATATGCTCTTTAATTTTGCTCTTTTGCCTACTACAAGACAGTGCATGGAAAACATTTCCCTTCCATAATATTACCGAGGGGAATCCTATTAAAATGCTTGTGCTTTGAACCACAAGCCCAAGTGTTAATAAGGTGGACCATGTGAAGGTTTTCAGGTAAGCCATGATCTCATTCATGAGTCGCCCCATTTCTTTTTTATGCAATAAACATAGAGCATTTAATCATAAAATGTCTAAGAAACCTTGAGAAAACACGGGGAAAATTTTAACCAATGATAACCCGGGATCTCCAGAGGCCAAGTTTCTAAGCTACTGACTCAGTAACCAAGACTTTAAGATAATTTAAAGGTTAGGTAAGTCACTCGAGGCTTAGATAGACACCTTGAGCTAATGCACAGTGGGTACCTTCCTCTCAAGGGTCACAACTGTTTAGTAGAAGAGGGTCAAAAGAAATAACTTGTGCAGAATACTATCATCTGTGCTTAACTGTAAGCAATACCACTCAAGCATCATTCCTTCACAATGTGCCTTTCTGATACACCAAGAAAATACAAGATATTTTAGGATCTCTGCCCAAATACATCATCAATCTGATAGCCAAACTGAGAACTATTATATTGTCACCTGCTGGAAAAAGACTTTGATCTGAAGGTGTTTCATGTAGAAAACCACTGGATTTAAATGCAGAAAAAGGTGATATCATGTGTCCTAAGAGCTCGTCCCATAAACGCTGCTTATTAAGTTAAATTGCTTTTAAAACTCTTAAATTATAACTCTGCGCAGAAAAGTGAATATATCCAAGGGTGCGGCTTGATGAATATTTATAGCTAACCGCGTCTATGACAACAACATCCAAATCAAGCTGCAGCATTATCAACACTAGAAGCCCCGAGTTTGTACCTCAGGTCTTGCCTGCTGACAGCAGAGACTGGTTATGCAGTTCTTGTACTCAGTGGGTGTGGAGTTGAACAGTGTGTGTGTCTTTTATTGTAGGGTTTTTGGGAGAATATGGAAAGCAGAGTGACTCAGAGTATGTACCCCAAACCCCATAATCCCCAGATGGCTGCTAACACAACTTCGCTTGCTGAATTCCTACCTTCCAGAATGTCATTGAAGATTCATAAAAGGTCATGTACCTCTTCTCCAAGTCCTCTCTGGAAAATGATTATAGAAACATTTCATCTGTGCAATTAGAATTCCATAATTAAATCACTGTCCCAGCGTATAAGCAAAATTCTAAACTATTCTAAAAGCCCAAAAATGAAATATTGTATGGCCATATAGCCTACAATGCTATAGGTGAATATATAATGTGGACACATGTTAAAATCCAAGGTTTTAACAGATAGAATGCAGTATGTGTTTATACTGGTAAAATGTGTGTACACATATGTACACATATACATATATATATATATATATACACACACACATATATGGATGTGTGTATATGTATAAATTTCTATATGCAGAGATATACAGCATAGTGTGTAGGGTAATTATCTCCAAATAATAGGATTCTAGTCCTTTTTCTTCTTGAAGAAGTTGTTTTCATTTTTTAAAAATCTCTGCAGTTTAGACATTAGAAGTTGGGGTTTTTTGGTATTTTCCCTACTTTTAATGTGTTTGATAAAATTGGTATACATAGAAATAGAGGGCATTTTGGGAATCTGATGTCACGCCCCTGTTATTGCTCACCTTCTAGTTGTCCCTGGTCATTGCCGTGATGTTTAATCAGTTGTTCACCTCACTCATTGTCTTTATGCAGCCTCTCGTGTGGTCGTCTTCTTACCTCTAGCTGTCTCCATGCCACCAAAATGGGCGATGGCCTGTCTCAGTTCCTACATCTCCGTTTATCCCTCAACCTCTCCATATATTTAATACTTGAACATATATTTGCTTACTTTGAAGAGGGTAAGTCGTAAGGCACAGTAAGAACCCAGGAAGATTGAATGCACCATGAGTAAGCCATTACTCCTTTCCGTGGTCTCCATCATAGCTATCATGTAGGAGTCAGGACGCAGTCACTGTCTCACAAACTTTTAATGAATCGAGTTAAAGTGAATTAAATTGAAAAAACCATGAAGAATCAGTAAATTAGTATTTTCAAGTAAATAACAAATATTGATGCATAATTCAGCTGTAATTAATATGCTAAACTTAGTAAACAGTTTTAATGAAGTAGGCTGTTCCTGTAGCTTCCTAGAAATTTTTATTTAATCACCCAACATGTAGCAAAACATATTTTTGAATTGCTTGCATTTGTTTGCTGGGGCTTCCATAAGAGCATCACCAGCTATGTGACTTAAACCCTGAGAATTTATCATCTTGCCGTTCTGGAGGCTAAGCTGTCCCAGATCAAGCTGTTAGCAGCATTTGTTCCTCTTAAGGGCTGTGAGAGAGAATTCCACACCACTCTCCTGGATTCTGGTGATTTGCTAGCAAGCTTTGGGGTTCATTAGCTTGCAGCCATATCACCCCAATCCTTGCCTTCACTCACAGTCTTCATGTGGGGTTCTCTCTCTGTGCTGTTTATGTCCAAATGTCCCCTTTCTGTTATAGTGCATTAGGATCCACCATAATTATTTTGCCTTAATGAATTACAACTGCAAGGGCTCCATTTCCAAATAAGGTCAGTTAGAGTTTTGATCTAAATGTCCCCCAAATGTCTCACGTTCAGAGTGGAGCTTTTGGAGGGTAATTGGATCACTGGGGTGCTGTACTTATCAGTGAACTGATGACCTACAAGGATACATTCTTGTCCCTGGTTCTGTCTCCTTCTCTCTCTCTCTCTCTCTCTCTCTCTCTCTCTCTCTCTCTCACACTCCTGGATGCTATAATGTCAGCAATTTTCCTCAGCTCAGGCCTTCCCACCATACCATTTCTGCCTTGGAGCAAGTCAACCATGGACTGAGCCACTGAAATTATAAACCAAAGTAAATCTCTGCTCTTTAAATTGCAGGTAGTTTGTCCCAAGGATTGAAAATCTGACTAGTACAGTCACATTATGAGATCCTGGAAGCTATGATTTCAAAATGTGAATTTTAGGGAGATATAATTCACTCTGTAACTGTATTCTATGTATAGGTGTGTTTTTTGATGCTGTGACTAATAATATTCTAGAACTTTTTTCAGAAACCTGAGAAAATTTGGTGATGGTAAGGCATCTATTTCAAAACCAGTTTGAAATAGACTGTAACTCATAACACTAAAATTGAGAAGAAAAAAGATATTTACTTACAGCAGTAGTAGTTCATTCAGTGAACATTTCTGGTTGTCTTCAGTGTAGACAAGACTTTTCTAAGCCTTGTGGATCAAATGGAGAACAAAGGATTCAAAGGCCCTGCGTTCATGGAGTCTTTGTCTCAGTGGAAAATGGTTTGCCAAAGTATCATATGCTTTGCGTGATATTTGGGAGTCAAGGATAAGGCCAGTATCCTCTAGTTTATTTCTACCATACACCATTCCAGAGTGTTACTTTCCTCTCTGTCTTTAATATCCATCATTTTCTGAGGCCTATGCTTTTTGGTGGTAGTGACCTGAAGTTCTTCTTTCAGTTTTGCTCATTTTTACCAATGTCTTATTCCTCTTCCCTTTCTCAGCTTGAGTACCCAGATTTTCCCCATCCTCCTCTACTCCTGGTTCTTATAACAAACTGTGTGGTTTCAACTTTCATGCAAGCAGTGTGGTGAACAGCTCAATGTCTTGATTTCTTTGCACTCTCATCTATGGGAAACTCAACTACACTTTTAAGTCACTTGCTTTCGTTTTAATATCTAAGAGCTTACTGTCATCTGTAAATGTCCCATCTCTAAATGATCCATAGCTAAAATGCTTTGTATCTAAAACCATTCCATTCAAATACCCTGTTACCTGACAACAGTCACCCAAGGATCTAGCTCTTTCACCCATCACTTGTGCTAAAACTTACCAGGAGCTAAGCCAAGAGTCTCGATTGTCTGTTTTAAGAGTATGGTGAGAAAAATAAAAAAACAGACAAGTATAGTAATGCATCAAAGGCTGGGAAGTTAATTTCTGGATGGATCCTCCTCTACTCCCAAAGCAGCCACTATTTATTAGGTGTATACAGTGATAGATGGGGCTAACAAAGGATTACAATTCAGCAGAAGACTCAGACTCAAGAGGGCATAGAGCATCATGTGCTAAGAAGGATCTTGTCCTGGAATATAATCCTGAGATGACGCAAGAGGGTGTAGATACTAAGAAGAGTCAATGGGAAATCTCAAATAGGAGGTATTGATAATCCCTAGCCTCCATTTTACCATCCATTAGGGAAGTATGCAAAATTAGCCATTGTGAATTAGTGGTTCCCAACAAAAAGTATTTGTATCTTTCTTTGACACTCTCAAAATCTTTATCCTTCTACATCTTCCCATATATTAGATCCTCTCTTTTCTTTCCTTAAGCTAGCTTCATGGTACAGATCTTGGAGTGTTTAATTTTCAGTATCTCAACTTTGCACTGCCAGTGTATGGTATATGTGTTATAGTTTGTCCCCCAAAGCCTCATGTGATCATGGGGAGGTGGGCCTTTTGAAGGCAGCTGAATCTAGAGTTTATGATTGATTCATGGTCTAGCGCTGGGACTGGCAGTGTGAGTGCTGCACCTGCCCTGGGGTGGGTAGATGGCATACAATATAACGGAAAGAAAGAGGCTTGCACTCCACTTGTTGCTTTTGCTATCTTCCCGGCCACCATGAACTGTTGCCCTCTGCCATGAGCCTGCCTTGGACCCAGCAGATTATGAACTGAAACTTCCATAAACTGTGAGCTAAATAAACCTTTCTTTCCTTCATTTGGGGTGTTGGATATTTTGTCTCAGCAACAAGAGAAAAATAACCAACACAATATTCAAATGAAAACCCATCAAATGTACACTGGTTACATGTGTTTTTCATGCCTAAATCTGCAGTCCTAAGTTCTGCTGAAGTAAATTTGATAAGCCTGCAGCTTGGTGGTATTCTGATGCCTCATATCTAATCTCCATAGGCTTTGGACACTGGCTCTTAATCTTCCTGTGACCTGCTTTGTCACCCATTCACCATGACCATATCTGCAGTCTCTGCGCACAGTTCTTCACATTGACCTTGTGACTCTTAGCAGATGACTTTGCTGAGCACCTCAGCTGCAGCACTTAGGTGGGGGGTCCCCCAGTTTCCTCTCACGGGAGCTGTGAGCTTCCCCACCCAGAGTCAGGGTTTATGTTTTACCCTTAGGAAGCAAGGCAGTGTCCATTTCTTTTCAAGGCCAAGCCCCTGGAATTCCTTCTTCTCCTACCCTGGTGAAGACTTCT
>RJWM01029130.1:0-24708 GCA_004363535.1 Dasyprocta punctata | reverse complement strand
AAAGCAAAGCACACACTGATGAGTGATGATTTATTATTTTACATTTTCACACATAGCTGTAAAAGTAAGATGGAAATTACACATGAATTTAATAGCTGTGGCATTAAAGGCAAGCATGTGAGGGCTCACAGTAAGCGAAACAAACACATCAAAGCAAAAGTCAGTTCTAGCACAATTTCAAAGCAGTAGAAAACAGCCACCTCACAACATTTTTGAAAAACTGAATATGCATGGTTTCATTTACCGCTCTGCTATTTTTTAGACCAAAAAAAGAAGGAAAAAAAAAAGGAAAGGCAAAGAAGAATAAAAAAGATAGAATTAAACTTTAGGTTTTCAATTAACTTGTGTTTCAAGACTGGGTAAATTTAGTTTGTTGCTTTTTATGATTTAACACAGCTAAACAAACAACCACCCCTTCAAGACACATTAAGGACTCTCTGTAAGAAAATACTTCACCCTTGAAAGATGTGTTAAAACTGGATGACTGTAGGTGGATCTCAGCCATATTTCAACAGTAATGTATTTGTCCCTTCTGTGTGGGGTGCAGTAGTACAATGATTACCAAGTATTTTATTAGGATAGGTAAAAGCTGACATGTATTTTCTTGAAGTGATATATTATGATTTAGCTCTAAACATCCCCAAAGTCTCCTGTATTCAGAGATGGTATTTGGAGGGTGATTGGATCATGTGTGTTATGCTCATCTGGAGGTTCCTCCATCGATGGGTTCATAGCTGGCTGTGGTGTGGGGGAAATTTGAGGAGGAAGGTCCCTAGGGTTAAGTCTTTATGGGAATCTCTCCCCCGGCTCTTTCTGCTCTCTGTGCTTCCTGAATCCCGTGAGTTGAACAGCTGTCCTTCTTCAGGCCTTTTTGCTGCCTCATTTCTGCTTGGTGCCAGTTGACCATGCACTGAACCTTCTGAAACTGTGACTCCAATAAATCTCTCCTCTTCTGAGTTGTGAGTGTCAGGTATTTTATCTCAGAAACAGGGAAAGTTAGCCAATACAAGATATGAAAATATAACTTGGTATTTTTTTGAATTTAAATGCATTATACATATTAAAGTTTCTGTAAAGTTAAACCAGGTCAAAATTAATAAAGAAAATATTTACATGATAGTGTCAGAATGTGATCACCACATTCTTGCTACATTATGCAATATATGTAAAGCACCATTACTGGCTGATCAGTACTTTATGCACTGTTCCTGCTAGCTATTATTCTTATGAATTTTTAAGTCACTGTAAATGCACCTCTGCTGTTTTTTCACTAAATAATTGTTTTAGAAATGTACTCACCTTTTAAATTCACCAACCTCTCTTGTGAGTACATCCCCCCTCAAGTGAATGTAACAGAACATCATTCTAATACTGAGCTTCCCTAAGAATCTATCTTTCCACCAGAAAGAGCAGTAAGCCTGATGGGTGGCTGGGTTTTCTTACAGAAGACTTGCTGGGAGGTGGTCCTGCATCCTGGGCACTCATTCATGCTGGAAAATGGATGCTGATCAAATCATGTGCCTGTTACTGAGTATTATGACGGACTTGACTTTGATCTTCTTTAGGGTTAAACTCCATGATCATTGAAGATATTTACATCTCTATTAGGTTTTTAGCAATTTGTGGAAGTATAATCGATACTTTAAACTGCAATGTTTATGAGTTTGACGCATTTTGACGATGGCGTGTAGCTGTGTTACTACAACCCAAAGCAAGTCTACATCTGTTGTTATGGAAGGGTCTTTATGTGTCCTGCTAGTTAATTCCTCACTTTGGGCTCAAAAGTTTTGTAATTTGTATGAATGTAGATATGCTTTTTGATTTGGAGAGTTCATACAAGTAGAATTGTTCAGTATTGTCTCATGTTTCACTGTCTTGTGGTTTCTCCATTTCTTATGAGAAACTAAATATCATTTTTACCATTGTTTCAATATATATAGGGATTTCTAAATATCTCTACACACATTACCTCCTGCCATTTTTATTATTTTCTTTTTACGTTGGCTTTTCAGTATATCTCTGTGTGTGTGTATATATATATATATATTTTTAATTTATGAATCCCTGAGATGATGCCCTTTGCAAAATTTAGATCATAATCAGTCATTATTTTCTTAAATATTTCTTCCACTTCATTCTTTTTCACCTTGTTCAAGAAATTCAGTTAGACATGGACTAGATTAATTTAATGTTGCTCTATAGAATGTGAATCAGAGATGAGTCAAATTGATGAGCTAGGTTTAGTCTTTTTTATGATTTTACTTAGATTCTGGTTTTTCTTCTCTTTTAATTTGAATAATTTCTTTTAACCTGTCTTTAAGTTCACTGGTTCCTTTTTACTCTGTTATTTCTTTTATAAATGCACTTAATTTAAAACATTTTTTCTGCTTCGGCATATTCCTAAGATATTTGTTTTGTTTTCTTTTGTTTGTTTTTTTTCCTAAGATTTTTTGAAACTATAATTTCCCTGTCTATTTGATAAAATTTCTCCTTTCACATCTGTTGCCTGACTTTTGCAATGTACTGTGTAGGATTTTTATTATAGCTATTTTAATATTCCTGTCTGATCATTTCAACATTTGGAGCATTTCCTTGTCTTCTTGCTTTGACTGTTTGTTTCCTTGACTATGGATCACCTTTTCTTTCTTTCTTGAGTTGTAATTTCTTGTTAAATGTTTTGCATTTTATTGAAGGACTAAAGTAAACAATATTCCCACAACAAAGCACACTCTTTAGTTGGAGGTGAGTTAATTTGTAGATAAACTGAGTTTGTTTTCTCTGGGATTTACTTAGATTCAATTGATGACTAACTTCAGGGGTTTTACAGGTAGGATTATATGTTTCTCCTCAGGACAGGTTAAGATCTGAGCCCTCATGAGATCTCCATTGCTTGATAAGCTGAATATTGGTTTTTCTTTGGGTCAGAAGATAGTTCCTTTTGTTATCCTATCCTCCATCCAGATTCCTTCCAAAAAAAATATTCTCAGTTTTTGCCAGACTTCTTCAGCCCACTCCACCTAAGGCAGATCCCTTACTGTCATGATAGCATGGAAGAATTTCTTCCTTGCAGCTTTTGTGCCTCTGTCAAAAGCTGGGTGCTGCTGCTGTCCCTGTGGTAAAAGCATTGGGGAGTTCTGTCTCCATGACCCTGTTCTCCAGCAGACACCTGGTCATTAGGGAAGTCTCTCAGTCTTCCTGCTCTTTCAGCAGCTGTTGTTGTGCCCAGTTGTTGAAGAAAAGAGTAATCAAGTGCTGCAGGCCTGCCCTAGAGGCTGGGTTCATTGGGATTCCTGTTCATTGTACAATGCCCTACAAGTGCTTATTAAAAGTTGGCTAAATATTAAGCCACCTTCTCTACTCATCATGGTGAGTTCTGTCTTGCCCCATCAGGAATGAATGCAGGGATGATTTTTCCCTCTCTTGGGAAGGTTCTGTCACTTTCTGGAATTTAGTTCATTTTGTTTCTTTTGTCATTAGTTTCTTGCTGGGCTCACAAAAGAAACCATGATTTTGAAGATCATCTTCCTCGTTCTCAGTACAGTAGGAACAGCAGTCTCCTGTGATTCCCTACATCTTAGCCAGGATCAGAACTTCTATTCCTGTCAGTTCATAAGTTATTTAATCACTTTCTTAAACTCACTGTATTTACTTTGGTCTTACTTGTTACATCCAAGTTATAAACTTTTTAAAAAAGATACAAGAACCTTTTAGAGTGTGCTTAATCTGCAGTGTATATCTGCTTCCTTTTATAGCAATTTTCATTTTATTATGTAAGGTACGTTGCATTTGTTTTTATTGTCAAAGTATAAATTGATAAAGATATGAGAAATTTTCTTCTTATTCCAGATAACTTGTATTTTCAGGTTTTAGAGATTTTTTTGGCTGATATTTGTCAAATGGCAATTTCAGGAGAAGAGAATAAATTATGTGTAGGAAATTTTTCAGTGAAAGCCAAACTTTGGCACTTTCACAAATAAAAATACAAATGAGCTGGTGAAAAGCAAGGAAATTGTCATGTATTTGTTTCTGTAGAACTGTCTTTAACCAAATTTTTTGGGTTATTCCTAAAGGAGATGGCCAATAATTAGACTAGAGAAACAAATATCAAAGTTTTCAAAAGATTAACCTAGCTTAGTAGAATGATTTAATGAGAATACCCACAAGTTTAAACATACAACGATTAAATAAAAATTAAACAGTAAAATCATGAGAACTAAAGGTACACATCTGTTCTTACAAATTACTATCAGGAATATTAAATAGTATGCACTCAGAGAAGGATGACCAGGAGGCCACGCTAGGACCGAACAAGGAAGAAGGCCACACTAGGACAGAAAAAGGAGCACACAATGAAGAAGGTACTCAGCATCAAGAAATCTGCATTTCCATCCTAGCGCAGCTAATGAATCTGTGGCCTTAGGAAACTTCCTTCATCTTCCTGGATCTCAGTTTCTTCGCTTACAAAAGGAGCAGGCAGGGGGCAGAGTGACCAGATTCCTGGTCTTCCTCTGCACTAGACACCTGGCCACAGAGGGCTTCTGCCAACAGACTCTCTGGGTGGTAATCAAAAAGCAGTTGAAGGAGAAGGACAGTATTTCCAAAGGTTGAGGAAAAGTAATGATTTCTACCTCTTTCATAATATCATTTGGAATCTCATAAAGTGTTAGTATTTCCATGGATATTTAAAATATGGCATTTCTAGATTTTGGAAACTGTCTTGGTCGATAACAGGGGGACCAATACTGAATGTGTGAAGCACCCCTTTTTCTATTCTGTCAAAACAGTGGACACGAAATTCTATTTAGAAGTCCAAGCAACAGAAAACCCTGCCAGGGCTGTGGTGTTTACAATATCCTGAAAATGTAAACATGATGCACAGGAAACTGATAGCTCATCAAAGCCCCGGGTTGCAGCTCTGCACCGTCTCCTGTTTCATGAGTGGAGTGCGGAAGTGTGTAAGGGACAATGCAGACAACTGCATGAGCTTCTGAGTCTCATTTGTTCTGCATCATGCCTGCCTTCTGACTCAGCTCTTCCCAAACACTTTCCATTTGCAGCCTAATCTGCCACACTGGTTTTGACTCATCCTTTGTTTTATCCCTTGTATTTACATGGACCTGTTCATAATTTGTCCTATGGGCTTTTATTCATACATTTCCCCGTGTGTGTGCGTGTCACCTCAATCTCACTGATCTCAACTTGGGGGATATTTAAAATGATGGGATGATACAGATCAAACAAAACAGGCTCACTACATTGGAAAATGAGCCGAAGAGCAATTAATTGAATCTTTATATGATCCTCTTCTTCTCTGTTTTCTTTGGATTGTGTTTTTTTTTTTTCTCAAGCTCATTAACACCTTTCATTGTCTGAGTCAGTTGACCTGTTGCTTACCATTAGATACTTGGTAGTCTTTTTAGGTGTTCAAAATGTAGTTAATTAAAACTATAAATCTTTAACTTCCCACTATTTGTTCCATAAACACTATGGATTGACACTGAGTTTCAGGAGAACACAGAATAGTGGCATGAAAATCTTGGTGCAAGAATTGGGGCTACCTAGATACACGGGGGCACTTTCGTATTAATGATCTGTGCAGTCAGTCAGAAGTTATGTTGTGGCCTTTTCCAACTTCTGCTTTCTGGAGTAGGACTTGACACCTCTGATCATCTTCTTCTCTTGCAAAAACTATCTTTACTTCTTTCCTCCCTCTCCCCCCCCTCCTACTTACTTTATATTTGTACCCTTCAACCACACTCATGATATATATAAGTATAACTTTTCAAACTTCACATCTGGAGAATCAGATAATCTCTAGAGAAACACTGCAAGAGTAGCAGTAGTATAATTCTGAAGAAATCTCTATCACTCAAGTGAGAAACTATTTTAAAGGATTGAAGGTAGCTGTTTTGTTATATTGTTTGATTCAAATTGAACCACTAGTTCATGATATTGGCTTGAGTGTATGCTAAAAAATATCACTGGTAGATGTGAAAATTTGTTCTTGTGGGTTGTGTTAACAAAAAAAACAAAATGGAAAAATTCAAAATTTTACAGTCAACTTACATGCCAAATCTCCAATTTATGTAATAAATTTGGGACCTGTATTATATAAGTTGTCCCTAATTTATTATACTTACTTACAAGTAGTGCTTGCTACTAATTTGAAGTGAATTTATATAATCAAAACTTCCTCTAGGGTGTATTACTTCTCATCCCAGAATGAGGAATAGTCTCACCCATTTTTTCCTTTACATTGGTTAATTTATGACATCTGAACCTTTCCCCAGGGAGTTTAAAATGCAAACAGAAAAGGTCCATATAATTTATGCCTTGCGGTATTTATGACTTTATGATAAAATCTGTTTGATGTTAACTTTATCTGTTTGTATCAGCCTTGCATTTATGAGAGCTCTTGAGAGAAACTAAAAAATCCACAGGCCTGCCGCTGTGAGAGGAAGGAGACTGAAGGAAGGTGACTCACTGCTGTGCTTTCTGGACACACCACACCAAGCAAGTGGCATGGGACATTTTTGACTATAGTCCAAAATATGTGTGTTCATATAGCAACGTACAACTCAAGCAGATGTTACTTAAAGGGAGACTTCCTACCATTTGAAGTGACCCATTCTTTTATTTCTTATACATCAGTAAAAAAAAAAAAGTTCTTATTACAATCACTTCTATTGATTTGCACAGTTCCCAATGAGTTGCATGCTAAAACACTGATCTTTAATCCTTTCTATGATTCTTGTATTCAAAAGCCCCATGTTGTATTAATATACCAACTTCACTTAGAAACCTTATATTTACTCTCAGGGAGAATATTTTCCTATGGCAAATTCTTGTGGATGGAAAATGTTATTCTAAAGTAAATAACAGAGTATTACAAAGTAAGAGAATATTAGAGAAGTTTTCTTTCTTGTGTACTGTCTATCTTGTCTCCACCCATCTCCAACTTGGCCCACCTAGAGCAAACCTTGAAGGCACATGTCAAAGGAGGGAGTGTACTGTGCAGACAGGAGTGAGAACAAGCAGGACATAGTATTTAGCTTATTATGAATAGAGTGACAGGGAACTAAACACAAAACTTTTCATAAAAATGGGACAATACTAAAATAAACAGTTTTGGATGATTCAGCTCTTAGCTCCACACTTTTATTCATTTATTTATTTACCTATTTAGGTACTGGGAATTAAACTCACAACCTCATGCTTGCTGGGCAGGAGCTGTGCCACTGAGCTATGTCCCCAGCCTAATTCCACACTTTTAAGGGACCACTGGTATCTTTAGGTAACTTCCTGGCACAGTCTGAAGGTAGCTCAATACTTTAGGGATATTGTCAATTTTTTACAGCTCCACTCTTATCAAAATGTCCTAGCTTTCAATTTATTTCATCCAAAATGCACAGAAATGAGAAACAAATGTTTAATAAATGAACATTTCACCAAATAATTAGAGCCCTGATATCAGATCAGGGATGAGCACCTGAGTTACACCTGCTTTCTGATCTGTAGGGGATTCCTCAACATACAGCATCCTCTGACAATTAATTCATGTGTACAGGTATCTCAGACCTAATCAGCAACTCCACTTGGGCATTATGCAACACAGGTGTTCTTAGAGTTCAGATATTCTGAAGGGGACACGGAGCCAAATCTGTAGATTTAGGAGGGCAGGCAAAATGTGACCCTAGTCATATTCATGCTCATCTGGCATTATTTTTCTTATGTGTCTCATGTTAGATTATTTCGTATTTCAGGCAGGAATTAGAGCTTAACATTATGAGAGTTGTTGGTTATTTTATAGGTTTAGTAGCACCTTCTATCAAATAATACCTAGCAATAAATTTTCTAGATGAATTAATTCATTATATTGGGTTTTCTGTTTTTAGTTTTAAAACAAATATAATTGCATTTTATGAAAAAGTTTCAAATATAGAATTATCTTCAAATACTCATAATAATTGAAAGCTTCATGAGCTACCAACTTTCTAACCTTTGTAAAGCATTAATATTTTCTCCATGTAAAAACTCGGTATGAATTTGTTGGTCTGTAAGACAGTGAAGCAGGTAGGGCCTTGTTATGGCTTGTGTCTGGAAGTCTCCCCAAAGCCTCATGCAGTCATAGGTGAGGAGTTTCCGAGGTAGCTGGATTTGGGTATGTGAATGTGGATTAAGTGCATAATAAGATTAAGTGTGTGGATAATAGAAGCCCAGTGGTGGGTATAGGTGGCACAAATCCATAGTTGTAGTCTAGGTGGAATATAAAGGGTCAGAAAAAAGCAGGGTGCTGTTGCTGCTTGCACTTTCACTCTCACCTGTCTGCCCTGCCATGGACTGATTATCCTCTGTGAAATCTCTCTGCCAGGCCACCTTGCGTTGGAGCCCACTGACTATGGACCAAAATCTCTGCAATCTGTGAGCTGAAATAAACATTTCCTTTTAACTGTGTATTGGGTATTCTGTCTTAGCAATGAGAAAAGTAAGACAGGCCTGGTAAACATGAATACCTAGTGGAATTGCCTGGGAAACATTCGATCTAGTAATACTGCACCTGCCCCAGACATTTCACAGATTGGTGCAGGTGTGGCTGAGGCACGGATGCTTCCCAAGCTCTGCAGGTGAATGCAAGATGCAACCACAGTAAAGAACCAAAGTTGAAACCCTGATGTATGAGTCCACAGTGGCAGCTTCCCAGAGACTCTGAGGTAGATTTCGAAAACTATCGCCCCGTATTTCTAAGGGTTCTGATTTATCCCATTCAGAATCCTCCATCTATAAAGTTAAGGGGCAAAACCACATCATCCTTTCTGTGTTAGTCAACTTCTGTTACTGGATACCAGATGTAATCCCTTATAAAGGAAAGAGGCTTATGGTTTTGGAGGATGTAGTCCATGTGTGGGTGGCCTAATTGCTTCTGGGCCTGAGGTAAGGGTAAGGGTGGGACAGCACATTATGGGAAAGAGGGAATGTGATGGAGAAACCCTGTTCACCCCAAGGCCAGGAGTGAGAGACAGAGACAGAAAGAGGAGATAAGAATGTACCCAATGACCTATTATCACTTCCCATTGCCAGCCCTGGGATGCAACCCTTACACACAGGCCTCTGGGGACCTTTAAGATTCATACCATGACACTTCCAGCTCTGAAATTCTTACTTCCAGCTTCTGAAATTGGTACTCTTCATACCATGACACTTCCAGCTCTGAAATTCTTACTCTTCCTCTGAGGAAAACTTTCAAGCCGACCTCAAAGTCTTTACTTGAACAAATGAGAGAGTAAAACAATTCCTGTCTCTCTAACTCCACAATTGTAATTTCATTAACTTAAACACAAGTATAATTCTCAGAAATTTGGTCAAAGTTGTGTCACAATGTCATCTTTATACCTTGGCATCACTTTTGTTGCCTAGAATTAGCATTTCATTTCTCTCTCCTCACTGGGACACTACTCATCATTTAAAACCTAGGTACATCCCACCTTCTTTCTGAAACATGTATTGAAAAGTAATGTCTCTCTTCTCCACAATCCTATAATCAATAAAATTACATCTGAAGAGTTACATTGTTTCTATCATTACCTATGCATTATCTTATGTCCTCGATTAAATTATAATTGTTTTAAGTTAGGAATTTTGTCACTCCTTTTCTACCCTAATCCAATATTAATTTTGTAAGTGAATTATGTAGTGTTAAAATATAAATGGGAAACAAAAATCAGTTTTCACTAATCTCTCAAGATTACTTATTCAAAACATGCATATCAGTGACTTTTCTTCCTCAGATATTGCTACTTTGTTCAGTTTCTCACCCCTCGGGTGAATTGACAACATTGGTGCCTTAGGCTCTTACTCTTTCCTTCCCAATGCCCTGCAGCTAGCCAAATTGGTGGCAAAACCATATTAAAGAGCATAGGAACAGTAAACACTGCCCATTTGTCCTTAGGATGTTAACACTGGACTTCTCATCTCATTCAGTGTTAAAGTAGTGTTTCATATGTGCTGGACATATAAATAGATTATAAGCAATATTTCAGTAAACTATACAGAGAAACAAAGTTTCTAGAATATCCTACTGGTCTTATAACATTTAGAAATATGATTATTCGTAAGAAGCTAAACAATACATAGTTAATTTAGAAAATACAGTTTCAGTGAAATTAAAAACGTATTCTCTGAAATTATAAAACACAAATACAACTACAGAGAGTACTAGGTACACATCTGTTCAGATAAACAATTTATATACATAATTTATGCTATGCTTACGCTTTTTAAAACAGAAAGCATGTTACTTCTACATATATTACTTTAATTTAATTAACTATATATTGAAACATTACCTCAGCTGGCAAATAAATTTATCATAAAATTAATTACTAATGGCTGCACTAATAACTACATTAAAATTTACATAATCACATATCTTTGGAAGATGAAGTTGTTTCTATTTGTGAATAATTATAAACAATGATATGATGAACAATATCCATCTAAATAAATTCAAGAGTTTAATTAGGATAAAAATCAGTTTCTAAGTTTTATAGATATTTAAGATCCTATGGGGAGAGAATTACTAAATGAATCTTCAGAAGTTTGTACTAGTGTTATCTTACCTTAGAAGTTGTGAGTTGTCTGAAATATTTGATAAGCTAGTTATATTCTTGGCTATAACATATAGTGGAATATGGTAAAATAAAAATTGATGGAGTTCAAAAATACTCACATTCATCTTGAGGGCAAATTTCACTTTGAAGAGAATGGAAGTTATAATACGGTATCTCTTGTTTGAATATGGATGTAAGAATGACATCAAGTTCTTCAATATCATTCTGTTTTCAAATGAAAGGGAAACTTCCATTAGTTCAGTTGTTTATATAGACACTCATTTTAATGCAATATGTAAGAATTTATTAGCTAAAGTAAATGCCAGGTAAACTTTGGTAATAATGAAAGCTGTATTTAAAAAATGCATAATATTATGGCCTTGCTTAAAAAAGCTACTTATTGAGATAATAGAAAAACTGATATAGGAAATAAAATCATTTGATTTTAGATGAGTAGCTTTACTTAAACATTTGAAATGCTATTACAGTATGTTAATGATAGCAATGAATTATTTTCAATAATAAATTCTGGTAATCAATGAAACAGTAAGATGATGAGACTGGTTCTTCAAATAAGGATAAGGAATTCAGTGATCTCAATAGCTTCCATAATTTCTTTAAGTGGAGAAGAGTCTTCACATTGGCCATCTTACCCCCTGCAGATAGAGAGAGCCATATACCTGTAATTTCCCCAATCTGAGGCACTTGAACCCAGGTGCTCTACTGACAGTGAGATAAATTCTTGCAAATTATTATTTCAAAATTGTATTGTGTCACAGATGTATGTTAATTGTTCAGTGTATTTTAAATGGGAGAATGAGTAAAAAGGAGGTACAAAAAGAAGTAAGATTTATATACTTTGATAAAACATGTAAAATAAAAATACAGTAGGCTATATATTTATATTTACATTTATAGAGAGAGGGCAATCATTAAGTATTTAGAGATGTACCTAAAGTGCACTTAAAAATAAAAAATAATCTCTTAAAAATGTTTAAGTAATATAAAAGAAGCTAAGAAAAAATAGAAAAATTAATAAAGATGAAGATTAAAAATAAAGAACAAAAAGAATGACTGAAGTTCTAACATATAAATGATTACATTAAATACAAAGGGTCAGAGCACACAACTGAAGGGACAGAGATTAGTGGAGTAGGTTAAGATACATGAAGTAAAGATACATTTTTCTCTAAGAAACTTACTTCAAAATATCAAAGCATGGGGGTTGAGAGTAAAAGGTTTTAAAGAGCTGGGTGTGGTGGCACATGACTATAATCCAGGCATTCAAGAGGCTGAGTTGGGAGGATCACTATGAGTTTGAGGCAATTCTGGGATATAAAGGGAGTTCAAGGCCAGCCAGAACTGCATGATGAAATCCTGTCTCAAACACACACATACACACACACACAGACACACACACACACACAAAGGTTTTAAAGAAAGATGTAGCATGCAAACATGACAAAGGAAAGCAACAATATCTATATTAATATATAAGAGCAAACAAAATTACAGGAGACCAGAAAGGACATTACATATGATAAAAGAGTCAATTTGCCAAAAAGACATAGTAATAATAAACATGTATGCCCAAAAGAACAAAGCTACAAAGTATGTAGGACAAAAATTGACAAAACTGAAAGGAAAAATAGACAAGTACACAGAAGCTAAAGACTTTTTCAGCCCAGTACCTTGATATATAGAAAATCAGCAAGATCATAGAATACTCTAAAAATCATTATCTAACTATCTTACCAATCACTCCACCCAACAATAGAACACACATTCTGTTCAAAGTTTTATGGAACTGACATCTAGTTAGGTCATATTCTGGGACATAAAACAAATGCCAGTGAATTTAAAAAGATTTAAGTCTTACAAAAATATGTTTTCTGAGCACACAGAGCCAACTTATAATGTCTCATAGAATGATAACAGAAAAGTCTCCAGACATTGAGAAACCAAACAAAAATACTTCTAAGTAATCCATAAGTCAGAGGAAAAGTCAAGAGAAAATTAAAAACTATGTTGAACAAAATGGCAGTCAAGTACAGCATATCAAAATGAAAGAAATTGAAAGTGTAAAAACAATAGAGAAAAATCAGTGTAAGAAAGGGACTCCTTAAAAAGACTGACAAAATTAACAAAATTCTAACAAGACTGAGAAAGAAAGAAAGGAAAGACACAAATTCTAACTGTTCCAAAGGATGTCACTAAAGACCGTATGGATAACAAAAGAATAATTAGGCAGTGCCATAAACTACTCTGAATAAACTATTTTGACAAATTACATAAAATGGACTAATTTCTTGAAAAATACAAGCTACCAAAGATATACACCTTCTTTTATGTTCGACAAGTACATGTGAATCTACAATTATCCAAAAATTAAAAGTTTAAGAAAGCACAAACAAATCAGTCCCTACTCCACCTAAGGCATTCATTATGTAAAGCTGAATTCCCTGCGGTCCTCCAAGGCAAATTCGCTCCTTTCTTGAATGAGAGGTGAAAACATTGGGCCTGATGGCCTTGAGAGACAATCTTAAAAGGATTTTTAGGAAACTGTGATATAATGTAAACAGCTTGAGGATTCTCCAGATCCTTGGAGTGGTGTGAAAGGTTATACAATCTAGGTATATAATAAATCAATGTGACAAATAGACTCAGGAGTTTGAGAAGCAGTGCTAACTACCACATGTTGAGCTCTAATAATGCACTTGGCTTTACATAATTTATCTCTGATTTGTGTAACATTCTGCAAAGTGGATTTTTAAAATATCTCCTTTTATTGATGTGATAATCAGAGTACAAAAATTCAGTCACACTTCAAACTGCAGAGCTAATAAGTGGTAAAATAAAGATTTTAAGTGCTAAAAACAATACACTCAATGTTACATTTTAATCATGGAAAAAAGAGTGAAATTTGAGATAGTACTTAAGTAAGGTAAAGAACTGTGGTCTTGTGGTTTCAAGATCATCACTGTGGCTCCAGGTCACATAGCTCATAGGTGGAAGGGGTGGAAGGTGGTCCAGGGCACAGAACTGGAGCTATTGCCACCCAGTTAGTCTGACTCAGGTTATTCTTTTAATAAGAAAAACAAACCCTCTAAATATGTCCCCTGCATCTCACTGCCTAAAATTTTCTCACATGAATACATCTGGCTGCAAGAGTATTTAAAAATGTTGATATTAGACATTCCTGATTTTAACAGTGGAGGTAGACAAGAAAAGAGTTTTTTAAGGATGGATGTTGAGCAGGAAGAAACCAATTGAGTTATCACAAAATATTAAGGCAATGAAAACTGGGGTAGAGAAAAAGTACAATCAAGGGCCTTGAAGATCAAGAGAAAAAAATTTCAATAAAGTAACCCTATATGGTTGTGCAAGCTTCTTAATAGGAAACAACATCCACTTTAATACCTGTAACATTTCACTCTTTACCTTGAGATACCTAAGTGGAAAGTCAATGACTGAGCTAAACACAGCCTGGTTTTTATTATAATAAATTGCTGTGCTTGTTTAAACTAGGAAAAGAAAAGTCACTACATTGATTCCATGAAAGACAGCCAGAATAGCATTTAAAGTGGAATTTATAGCATCTTCAACAAAATTTCCTACTATAGCTTGTAAAAGAATGACAGCTAAAGAGCAAAGCAAGTATTTTTCAGGGTTATATAAACAAAAGTTCTCTTTTCTCTCTTACACTGTAGTAGTATTCATTTTAAAGAATTTTTATACTTAATTTAAAAGAATAATTTAAGTGAATATGTCTAAGGGAAAAGAGATATTTTCCTTTTTTTGGCACAGGGATTGAGCTCACAGCCTTGTGCCTGCCAAACAGGCGCTTAAGCTGCTGAGCCAAACTCCCAGCCCTAGTTTTTTGAGGCAGGGTCGCACTATGTAGCTCAGGTCGGCCTTGTGCTCACATTGTAGCCCAAACCAGCCTCGTATTCACAACGCTCCACCTACCTCAGCTTCCCGAGTGCTGGGATTAAAGATGTGTACCACCATGCCCGGCTGAGATATTTTCCTTTGTGTGTTCAATTTTTTAAAGTTTTGAATGAATAATCATTTGTTAAAATCAAAACATATGTGATCATTAACCTAGTCATTCAATACCATAAGTCCTGGACTTAGGAGTGAGGTCCATTCCAGGATTGTAAATTGGATTCATTTAAGACTGACAAAGTGAATCTTAGGCACCTTTGACTCAAGTATACAATGTAAAGCATAAAGAAACAAAACCAAAAAAAAAAAAAAAAAAAACCTCCACATCATCTCTGTTTTTCCTCTTCCAGAAATCCTGGGTTCTGATTAAGCTCTGCACTACTGTACACTGTTACACTGTGCAGTAAACACACAGCAGCACAACTATCTGGCAGACATGTGAGTTACTTCTGCAACTTGTTTGGAGCTACATAATGGGAGGTCCCTTTGAATCTGTGAAAGTTCAAAACTTGAATGTTCATCAGTTGGGGACTTACTGTATACAAATATACAATTTAAAACAATTTAAGACTTATTTAAAATGATTTTATTTGTGTTTTTGCTAAAGTATTCATATAACATCTCATTAAATGAGTTGAGGCCAGTAGCAGCCATGTGAGGCCCAGGAGGAGAAACACAAAGCTAATTCACCCTTCCCATGAGCCAGTGGCAGCCATGAAGGGCCTAGGAGGAGAAAAAAGAAGCCAATTTGCTCTTCCTGTGAGACAGACGGTGGTTGGGAACAAGTAGAAACTATAAATAAAAAAATTATTAGTAAAATATTTTTTCAACAGTATAAGCTAAAACATATAGGGTCCAATAACTATGCAAGTGGATGGAATTTGCTTTTAAGGTAAAAACTGGAGTGAACCTCAGGTATGGTCATGTTAATGGCAAAGTAGCAAGACTCAGACTTGTTTATTTTCTTCCTATAGCAACTGTCATAACCACTGTTTAACCACTGTTTTTAAATAATGATGAGTGCTCTAACTGTATGCTCCCCCTTGATCCAATTATTCTGAGTTGAGTACAATGTTTTTAGTCTGAGCCACACCAATTAGGAATCATTAACCATCCATTGTCCTTTATCACAGGTGAAGAGATAGCACACAATAAATGTCACTTATTTTATCAGTCAAATATAAGCTTCAATAGATATGTGTTATTCTTCTTGATCCATCCTAATGAGGGGCACAAAGGCTATGGAAAAGTGAATCTAGAAGTAAATCTTCAAATTGCATTTCATTTGACAGTGCTCTGTTCAAATCTTTCATCAAAAATATGAAAGAAGTAATAAAACCAATGGAGACACATGAAAGTCAAACGACATCTATCTTCACTAGAGGGAGAGTCAGAAAGAAGCACCAATAAAAATCAAAGAAATAATGCATGGATTCATCATTACAGTAGCCAAAGGAGTGTGCTGCTGGCAGAAAAACAAACACTAAAAAGACTAAAGGAGTAGAACCGAGATCCCAGAAATAAACTTCCACATGCACATCCCACTGACTCTTGATAAAGGCACTTACAGCTACATCAGAGAAAGGACAGCATCTTCAATAAACAACACTGGAAAAGTGGATATCTACATGGAGAAAAATGAAACCAGACCCCTATCTCTCACCATATACAAAAGTCAACTCAAAATGGACGGAAGACCTAAAATGTAAGACTTGAAACTGTGAAACTACTAGAAGAAAACACAGGGCAAGTACTTCAAAACATCAAAATAGCAGTTTCTTTTTAATACAACCCCAAAGCACAGGCAACAAAAGCTAAAATACACAAGTGGAATTATATCAAACTAACTGGGCGTGGTGGCGCACGCCTTTAATCCCAGCACTCGGGAGGCTGAGGTAGGTGAAGCGTTGTGAGTTCGAGGCCGGCTTGGGCTACAACGCGAGCACAAGGCTGGCCTGAGCTACATAGTGTGAGCCTGCCTCAACAAACTAGGGCTGGGAGTTTGGCTCAGTGGCTCAAGTGCCTGTCTGGCAGGTGCGAAGGTGCGAGCTTGTGAGTTCAATCCCCGGTGCCACAAAAAAAAAAAAAAAAATTATATCAAGTTATGAAATGTATGCAAAGGCAAGGAAACAATTAACAGAGGGAGAAAACTGTCCCAGAATAGAATAAAATATTTGCAAACTACCACTCTGACAAAGGACTAATATCCACATTACCTAAGAAACTCAAAAAAGCAGGTAACAAAAACTTCAATAAAAATGGGTGAATGATCTGACTAGAGAGGTCTGAAAGAAGAGGCACAGCAAGTATGTGAAAAGTGTATGAAAAATGTTCAACATTATTTGTCAGGAAAATGAAAATCAAAACCACAATGAGCTCTCATCTCACCCCAATTAGAATAGTTATTACCAAAAGACAAAAGTTAGAAATTTTGATGAGGATTTAGAGCAATGTAAGCTCCTATACACTGTTGTTGGGAATGTAAATTAGTACAACTATTATGGGAAGCAGTATAAAAGTTCTGCAAAAAACTGAAACTAGAATTACCTTATGATCCAGCAATACCCAAACTGGCTTTGTACGTCTTCAATAAGCAAAATCACTCCATCAAAGAGAGCCACACTCCCATGTTCACTGCACACAATTCACAAAACCAAGACAAGGCATCAGCCTGGCTGCCCATCCACTGATGAATGGATAGAGAAAATGGGAACACACATGTGTGTATATTATGTTATTCTCTAGTGTTCTTTGAATAAAGTCTATTATTTTCTAGGATTATTTGAATAACTAAGTGAATATCCATTGAATAGGTATACAGATAACACATTGGGTAAGTGAAATTCAAAACCACAATGAGGTACTATCTCATTCCAACTAGAATGGCTATTATCTAGAAATATTAAGTGAAATAAGTTAGGCATAGAAAGACAAACGTCACGTTTTCTTTAATATGTGGAAGCTGGAAAGAGTTCATCTTGCTGTAGAATAGTGATTACTTGGGGTTGGAAAGAGTGAGGGGTAAGTTGAGAGAGGTTGGATAATGGGCGCTAAGACGCAGTTCAGAAAGGATAAGTAGATCCAATGTTCCACAGTGTGGGCCTAGAAGTCATAATAAACTAAGGCATCCTGCAGGATGCAGGATATATTGCCGATAGATGCAGACTAGAAGAGAGGGGCTTGAAGTCTGTAAATTGACAGCAATGGTCAGGAGACGGAATGCTGATTACTCTGACTTGCTCAGTATGTACCATACGCTTACTGAAATTTCTGTTGTAGTCTTAAGTATGTATGATTACCACACAATTTAGGAGAGGATACATGGAGAGCCCACATATCTGCAAGCCAGCCCACTTCAGTGTAGAGTCGTTATGATTCCCAAGCTAAATAAATTTTTTCTTAGGCTATGCATGTGAGACGTTGCATCGGCAGTGTCCATGGACAGGGTATGTACTCCAGATTCTTCCTGTACAGAGCTAAGTTCTTTAGCACTCAGGAACTTAGGGATTGAACTTAGTGATTGCCAATTTAACTGAAGAGCCTGCCTCCCACTCCCAAGGCTGACTGTGCTGTGTCATCCTCCCACCATCCTGTGAAGCAAGGGAAGGCACAGCAGCCTTCAGAAAAAGAGCACCGTCTTGGAGGCTTCTGAACAACAGCTCCTTCCTTGGCACTTGGGAGAAAAGAGAGATGACTGCTACAAGTCAGGGACAACGCGTGCTAACAGAGCTCATGGCTGAGGCAGAACGTGGAGGAAGGTTAAGGGCTCAGGTTCTTCATTTTTCTAGTACGATGCACGCCCAAGAGTCCATCTCTTCTACCAGCCTAAGGATCATCCATTCGATTTCATAAATAAACACTAATGTACTTAGAGAGGGCAATCTTATTTCTTTTCCCATTGTGGACTTTTTTCTACAGTTTTATGAATAAACAACCACGTGCTAGAAAAGGGCAGTTCTATTTTTCTGTCTTATTTGTACACTTATTTTATAGTTTCTCACTTATTTATTCAAATAGTACTAGAGAATTAAAAATCATCAAGCACTTTCTTCTTTCTGGAGGAATAAATACTACTGTGCACCGTGGGTCAGGAACACACTGGTGAAAGGGATCATCGTGTCCGGGCCTCACAGAAAGGGTGTGGGAGGGCGAGGCGGGAACACGGCAGGCACAAGGATCTAAAAGAATAGGGGAGTCAGGGAGTCCAGAGACATGGAGGGCATGTGCTGGCAGGAGTTGACTGTGGAAGATCTGGGACCCTGTGGACTGTGTGTGCTCAAGTGAGTTTGAATGCCTTGTCCTGTGAGCACCTGAACGTGTGCGCCACGGAAGTGTCTTAGGCAATGCGGGTGCCGTGTGGAGCTTGGAGTCTAGATGCTTTGTAGCATTCCTCATTGGGAGCTGAGGCCGGGGGAGGGTTATGTCAACCCTTGGAGGGAGACAGGTTCTTAGAGGAAGGTTACTGACGTTCCCAATGTCTCTCACTGAGAAGAATTTCCCAATGAATTCTTTTAGGGAGACAACTGCTAACAGCTCAGGTTTAACTCAGTGTTAATAATTTCTTTAAAGCAATTAACCTATAAAGAAACTGTTAACAAGAGAAGCACAAGTCCCTACACTCACTCCAACCCCAGTTGATGTCACACTGTATTAAATATCTGCAGGCAGCATATCAAAGGTCAAATAACATAAAATTTACACATTGGAGTAATAAAGTACAGGATATCCTTCTGTTATAAAGAAGGATAAATTTGAGTCATTTGTAGGAAAATGGATACACCTTGAGACCATAATGTAAAGTGGAATGACTCAGACACACAAGCTTAAATATCACATGGTTTCTCTTATATGAGATCTCAAAGTATAAATGGATTAAAGTGCAAAATAAAAGACAAATAATAGGAAATAGGGAGATAGATCTTTCTTAAATGGGAAGGAGACCAATAGATGAAGAGAGCAGGTGGGAAGGGGAACTTAAAAAAGAATTAAGATGCGTTGCATACACGCACCAACTCCCCTGACCAATGTAATCATTACGTACTGCACATATTGGTAATGTGGTAATAAAAATAAAAACTAAGATACAACAGAAATGAACCATACCTAACATGAAACTGAAAATAGTATTTCAATATATATAAAGTAAAATGTATAGTATGATAAATATATGCAACATAAAGACACCTCTTTGTTAATACGAACTATTTCTAAGAAGAAGCATAGTTTGGTAAATTTCAAAAGTTTTAATGAATAGGATCCTAATATTTTGATTAATAATTGCAAGTTCTTTTAGCATTTTGACCTAATTTTGTTTTAAATTTTATGTAGTTGCCCCTGTGCAAAATTAGCTTTATTGTTGCCGCTAGACACTTTTGTATATAGGGTGAATATCTCAAAGGTTTTAATTATCTCAGCTAAACAGGAATTATTAGTATTTTTAACACTAGTTCTAATTATCTCCCCAGTTGGGCTTTGGGTTTGTGTGTGTGTGTGTGCGCGTGTGTGATTTCAGTCTCACTTATATTCTCTACTTTAAGTGAAGCTCTAGACATTGCACCTTTATGCAACTATGTACTGGGATTTAGTATTTATTAAAAATCAGATGCAATGATTTAGGAAACAGTTAGAAAATTAATCTGGCTCAGGTATAGTTTCCTAAACCCTGTGGACATCATTCTCAGTCTCATTTCTTTTCTCAGATTCACAGAATGCCCATTTCACTATAGGCCTGGTAGCCTTGAGATGATAATAGAAAGTATCTTACCATAAACTCTAAGAACACTAGCAAACAAAACCTACAGATGTCTCATTATTAATTATTTCCTCAATTCATATAATGTTTACATTACCATATGCCAAATAGATTTTAAATGACTATAAGAAGGAACTTGTTGCTAATTTTAGGATCACTGAAATTCTATCTGCTTTAAAAGTTTTCTGGAAAACTCAAGATGGCTTTTACAGTATACCATTTCAACTAAGTAGGGAGGATGCTGAAAAAAATTCCAATCTGCTAGTGTATGTTCATTTAAACACACAGAAACTGTGGTAAATACAGTCACGGTGTATGTTGAGTTCTGAATAAAAATTTTTAGTAGGTCACTTGCAAACTACCTCCTTTTTCCAATTTAGTGACAGAGCTGCACAGGAAAGAAACAAGTAACACATTATACTGAGAAAGAAGGGCACTGCTTTTTAACAACCATCTTTACGTGTAATCTATGCTACAGCAAAGCCGAAGGCTAGAAGGAAAGCTCACAAGGAGACGCACCTTGCAGGGTGGGTTCCCAAAGGAACCCACCCTGCATGTCCCTTGTCCCTGATGGGTCTGTCAGTGAGCTCACAGGTAAGCTGTGTGGGCCGCAGTGGGTTGAGGTGAGCCAGGTCACACCTGTGCAGATGCAGGTTGGTCTTCCCAGGATGACAGCCACCTCAGGGCGCTTGCTCTCATCCCTCCCACACCTAAGTTCTCTGGCCACAATAACAGGACTCCTGGACCTATCTCCTGGTACATAAATTTAACCAGCACTCTCAGTGTCCATTTCTACAAGTTGGCAGTGTGTGTACTGGAATAATCCTCTTCTGTGGGACTCAGACCTCTAGTTGACAAGGGCTCCTGCTGGGCTGTGACTGCCCTATACGTCTCCCTTTCCAGATCCAGGTGGAGGTCAAATCCCAAGTTCAGCCCAGCCTCTCTCACCCCTCATCTCTGATACTCTGGGTGAAAACAGAACAGAGCATTTTCTAGGTATCTAAAAACTGCAGAAAGTTTGTAATCACTTCAAGTTCCAGAAGACATCATGACTTGCATTTTATTGCATTCTGAAAAATTGTCTAGGAGTCATAAATTACAATACTCACTATATGCAAAGCTTTCCTCCAACAGAAAAATCAACAGAAAAGTGCACTGGGGCTCATTCTCCACTGTCTGAATACTGATAATGCTGTGTTATCACCTTTGTCCATCTTCTGTTTGAACAGCATTGTTATGTAGAAGACAAGGTAGACTTGTCAGAAGACAATGAAACTATCCATATTTCAAGCTATTACTTTTGTACTTGCTTTGCAATTACAATGTAGACGTTTTTTGTCAAATGTCCTCAGACTCCAGTTTGACAAATGGCATTTTTCTCTGTGCCTCTCTCAGACATTTTTACTTTTTCCCTTGTTCTAAAATATGTCCCTCATAAAGGAGAACTCTAACAGAAAAACATGTCACGCTAAGTAAGAAAGTCTCCAATTCTAAACTAGTTGGAATGCATAAGGCTTCACATAAATCTGTCCACCATACTCTCATTCACAGCTTTGTCACAAGTCTTCTAGGTTATTTTATGCTAAATTGGAAGATCACATTGTTACATCCAAGTACGTCTTTCTTCACTTCTTCTATCTTCCTCTCTCCCTCCCAATAAGGCAAGTAAGCAAAATTATAATTCTAATTATCAAGCATTAGCAGAAAGGAATGTCATTTATTTCACTCTGAAAACTTGATGGAAGAAACTGAGCAAACTTCCTCTTACAAGTGAATCGAGTAATAAAAAATACAATACAGAAGTTAAACTAATGGCTTAAGTTTCTACATGACATAATTGTTCCATTCCAAAATCTGTGTGGGATGGATTCCTTTCCCATCCTTTTTGTTTTCTTTTTCGTGATAACGAGTGTCAAACCCAGGGGCACATTAACACTGAAGTATGTCCCTGGTACTTTTTATTTCTTATTTTGTGACATCGTCTTGCTAAGTTGCCCAGGTCTTGCTAAGTTTCTAAGTGGCCTGGAACTCCTCCTGCCTCAACCTCCGGGGTAGGAAGGGTTACAAGTGTGTACCACCTCAGAGGAACCTCTTTTTCTATTCTCTGTGGCAGTTTTAGAACAAACCCACCACAATAGCCATGTTGTAACAGGCATGCTCTCTCCTGCCGGCTTTAGCTGGAATGACTGAACCTGGGGAAGTCATTAGCCTGCATTTCTGCACCAAGGTGGGCTTCACCTGTTCCCCTTGGTTAATAGCACATTCTTTTTCAGTGCACATTCCAACTTCACACCAAAGCAAGAATCCTCTTCACTTGCATGAGCTCTTTAGTTCACAGTAAGATCAACACCATGGAAAGATCCACTTACCCAGCAGAAACCCCCTCCTGGGTCTGCCGATTTAGCTGGAACTTCTGCTGCTATGGGTGGTGAGCAGTATTTTATCTCTGTAGTGGTGATCAGAATTCCATCACAGTAGACATGGACGATGACTGACCCAGCAGGAAAATCTTGCAAAACACAATCAAGAGTGAGGAGATCAGTATGTAATGCACACATCATATCTTCTAGAAAATATGAAAGAAGTTTTAATAATTCATAATGTTTTACTACTAGCATTTGAAATTTTTTATTGTAGATATTTAGTAACCACAAAAGTAGACTGTTTAATTTTAGATTTCATTGCTTTTTAAAAGTAAAAACACATGTTAAAATTGTAGGAAAAGCAAAGCACTAAACCTCTTCTCCTACTTAGTAGCATGCTTTATTTTTCTGTGATCAGTAATCATATTTAAATAATTCTTTAGAATTTAGAAAAGTGCAACCATTCCTTAAAAGTTAGGCATTTACCCATCTTATAAGGAGAATTCTAATTAATTACAGGCACGTTTCTCAAAACTGCTTTTGGTAGGAGCAAGGCTGATTGCAATTACAGAGGTTGCAGTTCCTTAATGAGAGCTAAAACTCGATGAGAGAGAATTGTGAATGTCTGGAAGCATTTGTAGTTCTCTTGCGTAGACCACATACCCACAGTGTAAACAAATTCTCCAAGGGACTGATAGCCACCTTGTGAATTCTGCTGTCAGACTTAGTTACATAACAATGTGGGGCTTTCTATGAAAAAATAACAAGATACAATCATTTCAATAGACAAGTCATGTTTTAGTGTAACAAAAGTAAACAAAGGTTAGCTCTTTAAGTGTGTTTGTAGGATAAACCTTTAATATTCTATGGAGATGGAGATACTTTCCAAATTCTTGAAAACTGTCACTAATATAAATGACAATTGGAACAAACCATTAATTATAAAACCAATGACCTTGAACAGCCTTGACTGTTTAAAATTTCGTAAAGTTTGAGCACTAATTTTTACTTTAAGATTTTATTCAGGAAATTTTAAAGATGATAAAAATGATGTCAAGTTTAATTAGATGATGGAGTTAAAGTTTCCATCTCCAATATTTTTACTGGCTACATAACTTACAAAGTAGATGTATATAGGAAAGTAGAAGCACTGTCTTCCCTAAGAAGTGTTCCAAAATGTACAATAGATATTGTGAGTTGGGAAGAAACTGTTCAAAAGAAAAGAGAAACTGTGATGCAGGAAAGGGAAAAAGAAGGAAGGGAAAAGGAAAAAATATATGTGTATACACACAAGATAGTTAAAATAGTTACACAGCTAGTTTCTCTTAGTTCATTGAAAGGAAATGTTTGAACGAATGTTATTTGGACAATATTTCATGCCACCTTGTAATCTGAGTAACTGCTATGAAGATAATAATATGCAATATATTAATTATTGTTACTCTCCTACTAGCCTGTTTTGAACCTCTGTTTCATTTTTATTTTTTTCTCTTTAAAGTAAAATAAAGAAAGAAGCATTCATCTGATACAGAATATCAGAGAAGCCCACCGAAAGCTGAAAGTGTCAATTACAAGGCAGGAGCTGTAGCAGCATGAGTGTAGAGAAGAGAAGTCCAGACTCCTTCCAGTCAAAGAAAACAGATTTCTGTAGATTTCGTAAAGGTGATATTTTTCTATTTAAATTTCCATTTTATCACAGCAAGTTATAAAATTATTTTGATAGAAGACTTTTAAAATCTGGTTTTGGGGAAAGATCAGATAGCAGTTTTATGATGGGGCAGTTACTGGACAGGAGTAAGACAATGAATCTTATTTATTTGCTTAGTTTTTGGTTTTTTGAGACAACGTTTCACTGCATAGACTAGGCTGGCTTTGAACTCTCTAAATAGCCCAGGCTGGCCTCAAACTCACAGCAATCCTCCTGCCTCAGCATCCCAAGTGCTGGGATTATAGTAATGTGTCATCACGCCTGGCAGCAATGAATCTTGAGAGACACACGTTGAGAAGGACTGCTTGCTTCCTCTCTGATACAGCATGC
>RJWM01029129.1:0-24782 GCA_004363535.1 Dasyprocta punctata | reverse complement strand
TTATCTTCTAAGCAGTTGCTTATATCATCAGTCATAATACAATCAAACAAACCAAAATAGGATAAAATCACTCAAAACAAAACAATGAAAGCAATATAGGGTTTCAAAACAAGGTGATCAGACATCAATATTGCTAACATAATGTTTCGTTATCTTTGAAATAGCTGTCTATGCCATCAAATATAATAAAATTAGGCAAACCAAAGTAGAATAAGACCAAACTAAACAGCTCAATGAAAACAATACACTACTCAAATCCCAAAGATAGATTAACAATGGCTACTACCTGCCCTTTTTAGACACTTCCTCCCCTTTCATTTTTACAATATGCATTGTGTATTTTGAATCCTACTAATTCCTTTAGTTTTTCTGTACTAGGAAGATAACATGATGCTCACCCCTGTGGCTCTAGGCCATTTCATCCATGAACATGATCTTAAGTTGTATCCATTTACCTACGAGAGGCTTGAGGATATTTTTCTTTATAGCTGAGTAGCTTTCCATTGGATAAAAATGCCATATCTTTCTTGTCCACCATGTAGCTAATGGGCAAGCTACCCCCAGTTCTTTCTGGTTCCCTGTTACATACAGCATTGTTCTCTTTCCTTTGACTTTCAGTCTATGAACCCCCTTTCAAGTTTAATGTGTTTCTTGTATAAAGCATATTGGTGGATCCTGTCTCCTGATCCACTCTGCCTGTGTTTCTTTCCATTGGTGGACTGAGGCCAACTATGTTAATGGTTAAGGCCAACATGCACTGCCTCGTCTCCGTCATGCCATTTTCCTGCAGTTGGCTGCCCACTTTTCCTCTCTATTCAATTGTCTGCCCCACTTAGCGATATCTCTCTGCCACTGTTTCCAGAGCTGTGGTCTTTTTTATCTCTCTCTAAAATGTCCTTCAGTATTCTTTGTAGGGTTGGCTTGGTGGTCATAAATTCCTTCAGTTGTTCTTTGTCATGGAAGTATCTTGTTTCTCCATTAATTTTGAAAGATAGTTTTGCAGGGTACATCAGTCTGGGTTGGAAGTTGTCTTCTATCATATTTTTTGAATACTGATTATATACAAGAAAATATATGACCACCCAGAATGCATATTCAGTTCCTCCAAGATAGATTTTCCAGTTAATATACAAAAAATACATGTGCATTTTGCTTGTTCATTTTTAAAGCTACTTGAAATGTAAATTAGTTTGATAAAACAGGTAAGTCTGTAAAAAATTTCGTTATACTTATAGTCAAAATTGGGCTTGTAGAATAATTGAAAATTACAAAAACAATTGTTGGGGAATAACTGCATCTGTTTTTCTTATTCCATCATAAAAGCCTGGGAAGTCAGGTGCTTTGGGGGATCAGTACTTACTACTCATCTTTCTTTGTGGTTTTAGTTTGAGGAAGAATACATTGTTCTTGAAAAGCATAGCTGCTTTATTTGAATAGAATGGGGATTCCAATTTGTATATATGTTGTTGAAACATTTCCAACTTCTGATTTCTGTGAGCTACTGCTCTCACCAGTATTCTAGTAACCATTGTTCTGTTCTCTTCTTCAAGATCAACATTTTTAGATTTCATGTATGAGTGACATTATGCAGTACTTGTCTCTTCGCCTAGTTTGCTTAACATAATATCCTCCAGGTTTATCCAAGTTTTAACTGGAAAATTGAAAAGCTTTTATCTTCCTATTCCTCCACCCACATTCCCACATTCCTGCAGTGCCAACCACAGAATTCCTAGAGATTTTTGAGACAATTGATTGGTAAAATTTACTCTCTCAGGCTAAGGAAACAAGGGGACTGGAAAGATAGATTCAGGGGAAGAAAGACTAAGCTACTGTTGAAGTCACACACAAAATCCCTAAGTTTTTCTATGAGTTTGGTAGGACAGTAGCAGAGGACAAATTTTCATTATATTAGGATTCAGCAGTGACAGCTGCCAAAGTTTTCACCATAATCTAAATTGCTTCGGACAGTCTCACGGTGGAAATGAAGATTCATAAAGACCATCATGGACTCAACACTGCCAGGTTCTGTGCAGGTGACCGAGGATTTGGTGGTGCCCAGTCAGACGTGGGTTCTGTCCTATGGAGTTCCCAGTCTGGTAGCGGAAACAGAGTAAATAAACAAACATCAATGCAGCAAAAATCTGTACATTATGATAAACGTTATGAAAATTGACAGAAATAGTAAGAAATGATAGAAATAGGTATAACTCGGAAGCAATGAAAAGCAAAGTCGACGAATGTTTAAGAATGCATTGCTGAAGCACTGGTGCAGAGGCATTCGGTGCCTTTGGGCACGTGGCTGAGCTGCAGGAGGCTCAGGGACCAGGTTGGCTGAAGGGTACAGGGCTTACAAAGAGGAGAGGGGACTGTGGCGGTGGTGAAAGCGAACTCTGGCCTCTTGGTACTTTAATGAAAGAGTGGGAAATCCTTTGATGAAATGGTTCTTATTCTATGTAAATATTTAAATGTGTACAAGCAGTTTCTGTTCCTGAAAACTCTCCATCAGCCTTTACATTTTTTTTTTTTTTTTTGCCATTCCATATGTTTGATGATCAGGCTCCTGAATATTTACTTAGTTTCTCTCTCTCTCTCTTTCTTTCTCTCCTTCTCCCTCTTCAGGAAAACTAGAAGTTAAATACTTCCCCAGGGATGCTAAGTTCTTTCCCTCTCTCTTCATTTCTTCACTGGACTATGGTCTTTCATCTTTTAGGACTCAAATATCACATGCTTTGGGAGTCTTTTCCTAATTGTACTATGCAAAGAAGGGTCTCTTGTAGCTTTATTTTTATCACAGTTTCTTGTTTATGCCATAATGATTTATAATTATGCTTTTAACGTCATGCACATCATTTGCTTTTTTTCATTAATTTCCTACAATAGAATACAAAGTTAGGGCAGGCAGAGCCCATCTTGTTCACAGGTAGTGCTCAGGATAAAGCAGCCAAGAAGAGCTAACCGAAGGGAAGCAGCCAGCAGCAGTGCAGTCACGGTTTCTGTTTTTAAAATGAAAATACTCTGGCACTATCATGCTGGTAAGCTTCTTAACATAAGCAAGTATCATACTACATAAAGCATTTAGATTATTAAAATCAAGAGCATTTTTTTTATTTTTATAGCAGAATGAACTTTACAAATCACATTTTGACAAGCTTCAGATAGCTCACTGGTCTTTTCACCTGAGCAAGAGTTTATCTATATAGTGCACTTGTTAGACTGTGGTTTTAGAAGATTTTCAAAGATGTTTGTTCAGGTGGGAGCTTTTGATTTAGTGAGAAGTGTATTTGATAACCATAAAATAAGGCAGATGGTAGAAGGAAAAGATTATATGCAGATAGGTATACATATATAAATATGTATGTATGTATATATATACAAGATAGATAGCTGTACTACTAATCTCTGTTACTTCATCCAAAAGAACAGTTTGTGCTTTCATTGATTGTTTGATCATTTTTTTCATGCCTAAATCTTGTAACCTGAACAACTACTTCAAAGATAACAATATGCAATATATTAATTAGTGTTAATTTCCTATTTTAAAAATTCTGCATCATTTGTACCTTTTTTCTGTTTTGCTTTTCATAAAATAAAAAAAGGTGAATCAAAGTTCAATAAAAAAAAGCTTTTATATTCCCATTAAAAAAATAAGGCAGCAATCATCAGTAATGTTAAGCACTGTTCAAAGAAGCTGAAGTGAGCATTTACATGCAGCAGATATTTAGATAACCACCTGATGACAGGGCCATCCGAATCATTTATTTTCAATATCTCAACAGCTCCATGATGAAATCTAATTGACATGAATTGTTTATTTCATGATAACCTTTTGTTTTTTTGAATGACATCACTGAAAATGTTTCAAGGTGTATTTTTCTCTTAGAAATACATGGTAACCTTATTAGATCATCTCACATAAAGTTACTTCAACGCGAGTACAAGGCCGGCCTGAGCTACATAGTGCGACCCTGCCTCAAAAAACTGGGGCCGGGAGTTTGGCTCAGTGGCTTAAGCGCCTGCCCTGGCAGGTGTGAGGCTGTGAGTTCAATCCCTGGTGCCGCAAAAAAAACCAAAAAAAAAAAACCCAAAAAATCCTGCTGTTAACTTTACTTTCTTTTTGAATTGCATTTGAGGTAAAGTTTTTTGAGATATATTGGTATTCCTACCTGCTTGGCTCTGAAGGAAGCAGATATTTCTCAGCAGAAATATCTGCTGAGATGGAATGACTGCTTTTAAAATTTTATGGTCAGCATAAAGGAAGCCAGATAATCGAAATTTTGTTCTTTCAGCCATTTACTCTATAGCTTATTATCATGAATAATCAGAATTGTCTAATCATGTAATCCAGTTTCTCCATAGGAGAATTTTGTTGTAATGCCATCATCACTCAGTCTTATATACTTTTCCACTGACACTATGTTTAAATGCCAACAAAATCATGTCCAGTGTATTTAAATAAAATGTGACCTCTTAAAACAGCAATGTCCATGCTATGCAAGATCTGTTTACTTGTTTATGTCATAGAAAAGAAACAAAAAGAGATACATGGATGAGTGGAAGGAAAGTTGTTTATAGATTTTAATAACTTTTTGAGGTTAATTGTAAGGTACTCCACTTTGATTTTATCTAAAATGAGACACTTCTGGAAGAGCTAAACGGTTGCACCATGGACTCCTTTGTGTTTCCCTTATAGTTTAAGTGATTGCACTGAAAATGTACACTGAGGGACTCAGAATTCAGTGGGGAGCTAGTAGTTCACAGTTGTGCCATCCCCTACTGTAGAGTCAGATCGATAATTTGATGGTCAAATCCCTCTGTAAAAAATATATACTCCAGGTGATTCTGAAACCAGAGACCCGTGGTCCACTCAGAATTCTTACAGTTGCTGTCATTTTTGGAACAAGAAAATCAGTCGCCAGTTGTTTTATGATCTAATGAGGGATTCCCAGCAGTTGGATGTAGCGTATTGGGAAAGATGCTATCAAAGAACTTGCTGTTTTTTCTTTTTTTGTCTTTTTGAGACAGGGTCTTGCTATGCAGTTCAGGCTGGCCTTGAGCTCACTTTGTAGCCCAGGCTGGTCTTGAACTCACAAGGATTCTCCTGCCTGAGCCTGCTGAGTGCTGGGATTACAAGCATGCACTACTATGCCCAGCTATAAAATTCTTTTTTTTTTTCTTTTTTTTTTGGTGTTGAGAATTGAACTCATGACTCTGTGCTTTCCAGGCAGGCCCTGTGCTGCTGAGCCATATCCCCGGCCCACTTTCTGGGTTTTGTTTCAGATACCTTCCTTCCGCAGAAAATGTTTCTAGGATGAAAGCAAGAGTGCAGTTTCCTGTACACTGTGAAGAACATGGCTATCAGTTGGCTTTGGGGGTGCTTACTGAAAGTCTTAGTTTAGAGAATTTAATTTCTGAGAAGGTTATAAAATCCTCTTACCTAATATAAAATAGCTAGAGTTGTCAAATGTTATGAAAAACTATATGAGTGTTGAAACTGAGATAGCTCTTTAAAGATATTCTGATTGTAAAATTTAAAATTCTGAGTAAACATCAAGGCAAGAAAGTTTTTTAATTTTCTCTCTTTAGTACCCAGTTTTCCTTGTGCCCTTAAAACCCTGCTTACTCTGAGAACAATTTAAGCTGGGCCCGCCCCGATGAGCCATTCCATTCACTTCTTATATAGAAGTTGTGGTGCATGCACAGAACACACCAAGGAGGGAAGGTTACAAGGGTGTATTCCAGAGAAATGCCCATCATTCTTACGGGGCTGAAATATAGGATGGGAGCTGAATAAAGCCAATCCGGAGACTCGAGCTCCTCATTTGCCCACTTTTGTCAAAAGAGTAAAATAATGAAGTAAAGAAGAGGAACGCGTACTATCACTGCTTTCTTTCTCTTTTCCTTTGAGAAAATTTAGTTCCAGTTTTTAATATTAGAAAGCCATTGGGAAAAGTGAAGACTGAGAATAAAAGGCACTGACAAAAGGAATGGTTTATGAGATTATTTCATTTATGTCGGGCAGCCTTCAGCATACAAAAGAATTTATAATCCCAATTTCACTTAGGACCCAATTCACAATTTGTCTTATGATTAAATTTCAATAGAAATATTTTCTTTTATTCCTTAAATGCAAAAGCATATATTCACAGTTCCTGTAAAATTTTTGAATCTAAGCAAACTGTTAAATGAGATGTTGAACCTGAAAGCACACAGGCTTTTCAGTTCTTATTTATAGCGAGCCCCACTGAAGTACAGACGCTTTTCTATACTCACTGCAACATAAAGGGCAGAAACAAACTATTCGTTTGTCTGGCAATACTGGTTAGGAAGTTGGAGTTTTAAAGGAAGGAAGCAATAGACTTTCAGCTGAAATTTACTGCCACAAGATGACCCAATAGAGTATTTCCTCTTTGATTTTAAGCACAAAGACTTGGATTTAACTGCATTATAAATCATGCCATCCATTATAAATCATTCCACTATCTGTGAAATAACAAGTATCTAGGTATTTTGTTTTCTCCTTACCATAATATGTCAGAGATTCAACTGAAATTAAAGGAAAAAATAGTTTTGAGATGAAGGGGAAACAGAAGGCTAATATTCTTGGAGAAAGAGACAATCAAAAATAGGATTAAGGCTTATTCTTGTCTTTTTACACACAGAAGAACTTGTTACAGAAATGAGATGGGTTCTTTTGTAGAATCTTCAGCAGGCTCTAAAAGTATAAATGGAGAAATGGGCACTAATGCTTCTCTGCCTCAATCTAAAGCCATTGTCTTAAGGGGAAAATGGAAGAAAATCTCCTAGATGGATAGGAATTTGGGGCAGGACTCTGGTGTACATGTTTGGCTTAGAAGGGAAAAATCATGACCTGTAGCTCTTTCTTCCTCACCTTGAAAATGCTCCGGGACAAATGTTCGGTGTTCATCCCTCTGCCTCCTACCTCCCACAAGGACATCTTTTTGGAAAGTGTGCTCATTTCTGTTGTTACAGGTATCGTTTTCCCATCCTCTGTTTTACCCCCAGAGGATTCACAGTTTTGAATAGTAGTGTTTTAAAGATTCATCAGAGATGCTAAACAGTGTTCTTTTCTTTTAATATACAAAGCCTCCTCTCTGCTCTTCATCGTTTAGTGAAGTCATCATGGTCAAAAGCTCACAGTCTACAGCAAGAAAATTCTGTCATCAGAGCTATTTTGGTCATGTCACCCAGCAACTTTGAAGCACAGTTTTATTGATCACATCCTGAGTTTGTCAGTTAAATAACCCTCTACTTGCACTGTAAAAACACTGGACCTTTGGCACCAGGTTTGACCACTTAGTGTACAACCTTGAGCAATGGTTCCTTCATGGACAGGTTACGACCTAATCAAAATGAAAGGATGCAACGAGCCTTTCCTTGGGACTTCTACGTAAGGCAACTGTGTTTGCCTGCTGTCTTGGCTGAGCCTGTTGAACTGGGACTTCTGGAGATGATCTGACACAATTATTTGAGACATCTGGTTAAGGCCAGAGAGAGGAATGTTGTATGCTGAGGGCATTGTTTGAGTTACTTTATTAAGTCCTTTCTGGAGCTAGCTCTAGTTCTAGACTTGTACCAGGGTATTTTAGTTTTGTAAACTCTTAAATTTCCTTTTTATTGTATTTTGGCCAGGCTTTCTGCAACTTGACAAAGAACCCTGATACATCTGGATTCTAATCCTAGCTCAGTCACTTTGTGTTTGGTGACTTTGTATAAGAGTTTATTTCCTCCCAACTTTGCTTTTATGACTGGAAGAAACTATAGTAACACTACCTAATAATTGTTTCTTTGAAAAGCCAATGTATTTGTCAACTATTTAGACCATATTAAATTATCAATAAATTTAGCTATTATTTCATTCAAAAAGTAGATTTTTTTCACAGTGCTGATATCCAGGTCATCATATTTTCTAAGAGCTTTAACATCCAAGCATCCTTCTTCAGTCATGGTTACAGTTGCTTATAATGCTTGTGCCATTCTAGTTCAATATCATGTTCTCCTTTTATCTGATGAAAAACTAAAATATCTCAGGCTCATTTCATTTAATTGCAGCACAACTCAATTTGATATGATGCTGAACATAATGCAAGTGTGTGATAACAACAAAAATATATCAGTGTTATGAAACGATGAGAAAAATTTGCTAATGTTCATACATTCAGAAAAGATAAGTTTGAACCTGGTTTGTTCTCCACAGAGGGAGTGTACTAATGAAGGACACTTGAGTGGTGGAGGTGTTCGCTTCGGTGGTATTTCTTTTGTCGTCTATTGTTTGTCCTTTTCCAGTTCTTAGGTTTGGACAGAGGAGCCCAGGTGTGGCTCTCTAGGCAAGGCTTGGTCAGTCACATCTCTAGGTTCTTTCAAATCTGCACTGGTTCTTTCTTATTTTTCTGTGTGAATGTTCCAGTGCTTCAGACTCTAAGATCAGGATTTAACCTTATCATATACATTCAATCAGTTTCAAATCCTGTGGATTTCATCTCTTCCATCTACTTCATTTCAATTCTCTATGCCTATGCTGTGGGTTAGGTACTAACGGCTAGCTACCTTCTGGATATAGCCATTGCTTGCCTTGTTTATTGCTTTTTCTCCTTTATTTATTCTTTTTTTCTTTTATGGATTGTTTCCACAGTTTCCTAAAAAACATATTTCCAAATAGATGGCAACAGTATCTTTGGAAAAGGACCCCAAAATTTGGATCTCATGGGCCCGTGAAACAACATAAATTAGGGAGCACAGTGTAGTGCTTTCTCTGTTTTTTTTTTTTTTTTTTTTTTTTTTTTTTTTTTTTTTTTTTTTTTTTTTTTTTTTTTTTTTTTTTTTTTTTTTTTTTTTTTTTTTTTTTTTTTTTTTTTTTTTTTTTTTTTTTTTTTTTTTTTTTTTTTTTTTTTTTTTTTTTTTTTTTTTTTTTTTTTTTTTTTTTTTACAGAGTAGTAACATCAAAGTCCCCATCCTGCCATCTACTCTTATCAATATTACATAAAAGCATCATTTGATTCCAATATAAGAAAGATATAATATAAAAATAAAGAAATTTAAATTGAGTGTATATTGTTTCATAAATAAAAAGTTTATAAACTGTCTTTAGTTTTTTTCCCCATTTCTCTCCAGTCTGAAAACTTAAACTGTATGTGGCCAAGGAAAACTTTTAGGAATCATTGATCTACACAATCAAATGAAAGTCTTGAGCATAGTGCTCAAGTCCCAATCCATTAGTCAAGAGGGGACATTAGTTTTTGTAGGCAAATGTGATTACTTATTGTTTCAAAATTGTATTTTAAAAGCCCTTATTCCATGCCTTGCTTATCCTTTCCTTGCTTCAACTGTAAACTTCCTAATTACTCCCCAAACCCCTGACCCCTGAATTCTTATCCTATCCCTACAGAGAACCAGCTCATATGCTGCCTTTGTCCCCTTAACCGTAATTCTTCCACTCATAGTTCCTCTTTCATTTTGTTCTCTGCACTGTTATGCCTGGAACTTTTACACTTGTGTTGCTATGTGTTACCATATAGAGATTTATGCACAGTTTAGTCTACAGGCACAATTTTGTCTTATACCTCTTAATATGCATAAGAGAATACCTTGCATGAAACAGGTGCATAGTAGGTGTCTGTCAAATTTGAAAAGAATTCATGACTCAATGCTAAAGGTCTGAAAATTAAGCTAATTTTCAACTTTTTTGGTGGAGCTGCCTAGATTAATAAAACACACTTCTGGGTGTGTCTGGTAGGGTCATGAAGGCGTGCCCTTGGAGTCTGTATTTGATCCTTGCCCTTCTCTCATGGGCGCTGCTTCTCTACCTTGTTTCCATGCCAACGTGAGAGGACACAGTGGTTTTCCCCTGTCAGATTCCTCTGGCATGATGTTCCTGCCTTGGAGCTAGTTGACTATGGACTCAATTCCCTAAAACTGTGAGCCAAATTGAATTTCTCTCCTTTTAAATTGTAAGTGTCAGGTATTGTGACCCAAAAATCTAATGAATAGAATTAGAAATGTAGTTCTCAGAAGATATAAAAATAATACCACATACAGTATCTTAGTGAGTATCAGTGGCTTAGTAGCTAAAAACATTTGTGTGCCAAAGAAGCAAGATAGTACAGAACTAAAGAAGCTGGACAGCTGATTCCAAAGAGACAACAAAAAGAGGTAAGAAGAGGCACAGTTTCCCTCCCAAATGAAGGACCAGTTTGGAATCTAGTGGTTATTTACATCTGGTTGACACTGAATGATGTGAGCTGATGGTCACTTAGGAAATCCTAACAAGGGGGTAGGTGACCAGGTTTACCCTAGGTGACTTGTGGGCTGACATTTCTATATAACGCAGCTTGCTGATTAGGAGAAGTACTAAGCTAACTGTATGGGGTACACATCAGGACAAACAAAAGTCAAGACAGGGAATGGGATCAAAGCAGAATGAAACACACAAAAAAGCTCTGAAATTTATTTGAATTTACTACATTTAATTCAAAACTAAAAGCACTTTGTCAGTCTGACTTAGAAAGCACTAGCAAAATAAAGTGTGTGAATGATTTTCCTCTCCTGAACATGATATTCTTTGACTCTTGCTCTGGTTCATAAACACTGTTAAGCCGGGTATGGTGGTGCATGCCTGAAATCCCAGTACTCAGGAGGCTGAGGCAGAAGGATCACTGAATGTTTGAGGCCATCCTGGGCTACATAAACAAGTTCAAGGCAGCATGAACTACATAGTGAGACCTTGCCTCAAAAAGAAAGAAAACAAGCAAAAAAGCAAAAAACATAAAACAAACAAACAAAAAACCCCCACAAAAAACAAGAAGTAAAGTTAAAGAAGTAGGAAGAAAGAAAACAACACAGCTGTGACCCCATCTACCAAAAGCAAATAAATTTAGAGCTAATATTATTTTCTTTCCAGCATAAGAATGCACTATTTTAAAAAATTGTCATTAAATTAGAATTCTAGTGGATTAATAGTAAGGTCTATCCATCTATCTATCAATCAATCTGTCTGTCTCTATGTTCTGTCATGCACACACATACATATTTATATATATGACTATTTGGTAGATAGCTTAAACTTTCAGCAAACTTTCCGACCTCATACTGAAATTCTGTGAGACCAGGAAGTTGCTAGGATATTCTTCTGGGCAATACATTTCTCTTTGTGGAATCCTCTAATTTGGCACCTGCTAATTGAGGTTGTGGCTGTCTAGAAGATCCTAAATTAGTTGCATGGAAATTTAGAGGTGTCTTCACCTGACTAGCCTGCTACTGCAGAAAGTGGAAAGAATAAATTTGAGAACACCCATAGCATTTATCTCAGTTTTCAATTGTGTGAGTGTAAAAGCTGCATCACAGTAATGTTTACAGGTTGTGGTTTCCAATTGCTTCATTTTGCTGGTGAAAAATAATGACGGTGACCATGACAGTAAGAGGATCTGAACTATGTTGTAGACAGTTGAAATTCTAAAAAAACCTAACAGAGCACATGTCTTTTATGGAGGCCTCAGATATTTATTTCTAGACATCTTTTATGCTAATGAATGGAAAATAGGTGTCATATTTACTTCTGGGCTCTTTTCCATATGTCATTCCAAGATTGAGCTTTCTCTCTGTCTCTCTGTCTCTCTTTGTCTCTCTGTCTCTTTGCCTCTCTCTCTCTCTCTCTCTCTGTTTCTCTCTCTCTCTCTCTCGTGTCTCTTGCACTGGGAATTAAATTCAGGACCCTGCGCTTGCCAGGCAGGTGCTTGTACCATTGAGCTATATCCCTGACCCCTGAGCTTAATTTAAAAACCACATGCAAACTACATTTCTAGAATATGCTAAAGCACATCACTTTTATCTCTATGTTTTTGTAATTTGTTTGCTAATTTTTAAAAGGCGATAAATACACATGTGCCTAGATTATAACATGTGATTAAATTAATGTTTTCTTCCATCATAAAAAGTGAGATGAAAAATATCAATTCACTGAATTGTGACTTATACTAGGATTTAGACCAGTTGAAAATCCTGTGTATCACATCTGACACTGAGTTTCAGCACTGGATAGGGGTTTAGATCTAAATATTCCACTACTTAATAGTTATTTAATTGTGGTGAAGGGGTATGAGCTCTGGCAACCTGTTTCTTCTTTGAAAAAAAAAAAGTCGTGACTATCTGGCAGTGTGTGTCCAGTAGCTAACCCATCAGATGAATGGCACAGGTGCCTCTTTCTACAATCTCTTTCTGTTCTTCCTTCTCATCCACAGTTGTCTCTCCCAGGATTCACTTGTCATCCTCTTCAGGCCCTTGCTGATTTTATTTTTTACTCTCATCCTTTGCTAAGTCTTAGCTTTCCTTTTTCTTGTCCCTAGCCTTTATAATTTGTTTTCTGCACAGCAACCTGTACGTACCTAAAATAAGGCAGGACACATCACACCTTTACAACAATGTCTGTTGTATGCTAAGCACTCAGGGATTGTTATTTACCATTTTTATTACATTTAATAATTTTTTTTTTGCTTCTCCCAAATCTGTCTCAACCACTATTCATATTCACACTCACCTACTGGGTGGAGTATTCTCTTTCATAAAAATGTTCCTTCAACAAAAGAAAAGAAAAGAAAAGAAAAGAAAACAAAACAAAACACACACACAGAGAAAAACAGGAGGGTATAAAATGGATCATTGTAATTTAAAAACAATGTAGACATCTTGTTAGTGAGCAGTTAAGTACTGTTTTGGTTTTTTATAATTTTGAGGAATTATTTTCTTATTCCATCATAAAGAAATTGGTAGAGATAACTTTTTCACTTAGGAATTGAATAAATGTTACTGTGTTCTTACTCTTACTAGGTACAGAAAAAAATTATATTCATGTACATGTTTAAGAGATGGGATAGAAGCCACACGCTCCCATTCAACACACACGCATGCACACACACACGTGTGCACACACATACACCCACACATTCCTCCTTCTGTACTCATATTTTTGCAGGAAAGCAGGCAGAATGACAGTATCAACGTTGCTTGTTGATGGATTTATTTAGAAACTCATCAAAGTTATTCTTGCAATGATTTAGACAGGAACCAATTGCTTTCCTTCGTTTTGCTTTGGTACTCTGACATATGATCCCTCTGAGGCTGCCTATTGTTTATCTAATTAACTAAACTGATAGGGGTAATGGAAAATGTCACATCTTTAATCTATTTTCTGTACGAGATCTGCAGAGATGTTTGTATGTGCTAGCTTTTTAATGGCCTGGGAATAATTTTCTTCTGAAAATACACTGAGTTAACTGTAAACTGTGACATGAGAAAATATGAAATCTAGGGAACAAGGTGTTTATGGTACATGGTCAATATACTCATTAGGAGTCAGTCAGATCAGCTTCCTACCTTCCTCATTTGGTCACCCTATCGACTTTAATTCCTTCATTTACAAAACTGGAACAATGATTAATGGATCTGTCTTGATGTGGTTGATATAACAATCATGGGGTAATAAGGTATGGCAGGCCTTAATTACCCAACTAATATTAGCTGTTACTATTATTTGTTGTTCTTATTATTGTCTGAAAATGAGAAAAACCATAGTATCAATCTGTTATAAAATATTAAATATATTTATAGCCTCTTATAAGCCAGATGCAATAAATGGTTTGGTATTCTTCTGATTTAATTTTCCATTAAGGCTTTTATTCAGTGGTTCTATAAATGGTAGAAAAGACTTCATTTTCCTAAAATGTTTCTAAACATTCTTTTTAGTGGACTAAAATGATTGTTTTTCAATGTAAGTCAAATTGTTTTACTTAATAAAAATGGAATTTTGCGATGAAAAATAATGACCAGTTCTGATAACAGAATATTTTTTACAAATTCATTGAAAATAACTTCTTCAGAATAGTAGTAGTGAAATCACACAAGAAGGTTATAGACAATGCCTGTGGGAGACATCTTTCTAACTACAACTGCTGGAGTAATGATGTTGCATTAAAATGCAATGAGATGAACAGGGATTCTTCCCTTCAGAAAGGTAGCACTTAACTGTGCAGCAACAGACCAACCTGCAGGGACTTAGAGTATGGTATGCAAATGTGCATAGAATAGATGTTACGGTTTATATCTAGATTCACTGCCCTGCCCCTACCCCAGCCTTATGCATTCATAGGTCGGGCTTCTGAGAGGTGACTAGATCATGGGTGTGTGATACTGGATCAGTCCGCTAATTGATTTAGCATAGTTCTGGGTATGGCTGAATGAATTGACTGAAGACAGAAGCCACACCCTGGGTGTGGGTGAAACCAACCAATAGGCTTGTAGTCTAGATGAAAATATAAAGTGATAGCAGCTGCTGCTTCTTCCTGTCTACTGCCTGCTCTGCCACAGACAGTTCCTCCTGTGCCCTGCCACTCTGCATTGGAGCCACTCAGTCATGGACTGAATCCTCTACAGACTGTGAACCAAAGATGACTCTCCTTCAATGGTGGATGCTGAGTATTTTGTCCCAACTATGAAAAATCAACTAAAACAGTGAACAATCTCAACGTTTGAAAGAACAATCTAAAAAAGTTTGAAATTCTGTGTACCTGGAAAGTCATATTGTTTTATTTATTTAAGACAAAAGTTAGCAAAAAAAATTTAAAATTGAATTAAATTAAGTTCAGAAACATCAGTAAACCCAACTTTCATATTCTTCCAGGCACAGTATAAGCGGCCGATGGTTTGTCTAGCATGATAACAAACAGCGTTTTGTAGGGGTTGGTGGTAGGATGTGGGTTATGCCTGCTTTGGACTTGTGGAAATATTTCTGCAATGTTTTATTAGAAAGTGCCCTTTTCAGTCGGGTGTGGTGGTGCACACCTTTAATCCCGGCACTCGGGAGGCTGAGGTAGGAGGAGTGCTGTGAGTTCGAGACTGACTTGGGCTAAAATGCGAGCTCAAGGGCGGCCTGAGTTACAAAAAACCAGGGCTGGGAGTTTGGCTCAGTGACTCAGTGACTTAAGCGCCTGTCTGGCAGGCGCAAGGTTATGAGTTCAAGCCCAGGTGACGCAAAAAAAAAAAAAAAAAAAAAAAAAAAAAAAAAAAAAAAAAAAAAAAAAAAAAAAAAAAAAAAAAAAAAAAAAAAAAAAAAAGAAAGAAAGAAAGAAAGTGTCCTTTTCTAAGAAACAAATTAATTAAGAATGGGTCAGACAAATAAACTGCCGTCGTTGAGACTGGAAAATACTGTGGCATTTCCTAAGTGAAGGTCTGGGAACAGTGCTGAAGACTAATCCATTGCTTAATCTTTTCCACTCTGAAGATATGTTTTGATTATTCTTGCAGGGACTCAGAGTTTGTTTATGGGTTCTCTTTCTCTGAGCTTTACACAAGACAAGAAATATTGGCTACTGGTATTTCTTACAAATGGAGTATCTGTCCTCTAATTATCACAAATAAAACTGATCGTAAGAAAACTTAAAGAAACAAATTGAACCTCCAGATTTCAAGATGATTTTAAAGCTACATAATGTAGATCTAGATATCACAGTGATTGACAAAGCGGTATCAGCATCACCATAGAAACCAGAGTGTTTCACATAATCCTAAAAGGATCTGACACATTTTTCAAAAGACAAGCCCGCTGACATTACCTGCTGTGAAGAGGACTCTGCCCTTTGGAGTTTGTTATCTCTAGCACTCCTTGATCTTCATAGTCTAAGATGTGTTTCAGTGCAAGAGAAGAGAAACTACTATTATGCTGTAGTTTCCCTGCTAATCTGAGTCTTCCAGGTGAATGGGCATTTCCTTTGGTTTCTAGTATTGCTCCAGTGCACAGCCCACTGAGTACTCTCAACCTCACTGGGAAGTAGCTGATGCCCTTGGGGAGCCCTTGTAGTCTGGCACCACATAGCAGGTTAGACTTGAACACCAGAGTCCTATTGTAAGCGTAAATAATATCCTTTGTGCTAAACTCTAGGCAACTGAGACTTGTACAGTCTTTGAAAGCTTCTTTGACTTTTAATGGAAGTTGAGGGCCTGTAATTCTGGGAGGCCATGATTTAGGGTTCTGAAATGTACATTTGCTTCATTGCTACACCCTCACAGCCGGACTTGGAGGATCCACTCTGCTCGCCTATGAATTCAAAGTGTCTTGATACAAAGGCAAATATTTTTTCTTTGAGGGAGTAAATAAATATACCAAATCTGAACAGATGTCAGTCCCCAATTCTTCAGTGCTGACTTTCATGTGCTCCAAAGCTCCCCTCTTGTGCTTGGGCAGACAGGATAACATTTTTACTCAGGATTTTTCTTTCTTTTCTATTTTTTTTTAAATTTTAAAGAGAATAAAAAAACAATAAAAACAATGCAGAATTTCAAAGCTAGATGATAGGAAATTAACAATGATTATTACACTGCATATTGGTGTCTTCAAAACAGTTGCTCAGATTGCCAGATATAGGCATGCAAAATTGATCAAACAATAGAAGTACTAACTGTTCTTTTCGATGAACTAATAGAATGAGTAGTACAATTCTATTATATATCTATTATATATGATATATATATATATTCCCCCTTCCTTCTTTTTTCTTTTCCCCATCCCACTTGTTCCTTTTTTTTTTGAGTAGTTTCTTTTAAATATTTTTAAAGTGAAGTAAGGCAATAAGATTCATTGGACTGAAGTTTGATGAAGCTAATTAATCAGCCTATAGCCAGATTTATTCAGGGAACAGCACAGCGAACATCCACATATCCTCCACCTAGTCACCAATTACTAATTTTTTTTAATATTTTCATGTCTATCTATCTAATCAAGAACATCTCTAATTTCCTTTCTCTCTTGAACCAGTAGAAAGTAAACTGCAACATCATGTCACCATACTTCTGAGTAGTTCAGTATTTGCTATCTAAGAATAAAGAGATTTTTTGCATAGCCACAATGACATTTCATTTCAAAGGATTCAAAAATAATGATATAGGCAATAATGTCAAATGTAGAATGAGTACTAAAAAATTCACTCCCTCAAAATGTTCCCCAAATTACAACATAGTTTCCGAAGTTAAACTTAAAACAGTTGATGTTCCTTTATTGCATTTCATTATGACACCTTTTTAATTTTCTTTAATTAAGAACTACTTTTTCTTTTCTTTTCATTTCTTTTTTTTTTATTTTGGTACTGGGGATCAAACTCACAACCTCATGCCTGCCAGGGAGGTGCTTAGGTCACTGAGTTAAATCCCCAGCCTACTTTTTCATTTTTGTGACAGGAGAATTTTGAAGAGTTTAGCCCACTTGTCTTGCAGAATTTCTATCTTTTGGACTATTTTGATTGTTTCCTCACATTTCATCTTTTTTTTTCTAACTTAAGAGAAAAAGACACAGAAAAGAAAAACAAAAAGCAAAGGAGACAAACAAACAACAATAACAAATCCAATATAATAACACTATAAGTTTACAAAACAGAATGATAGGAATTTGACAATGGTTGCAATATCGCATATCATTACCTTCAAAAGGGTTGTTTAGTTTAACAGATATAGACATGTAAAATTGATCTAATCAAGAGTATGAACTGTTCTTTTCCAGTAACTAATATATCTAATAGTATAGTCATTTTAGCTATCTTATGTATACATGTATACAAATTTATGCCTTTTTCCTTTTTCCTTCCTTCTTTCCTCCTTTCCCCTATCCTTATTACTTTTCCTCTTTGAACAGGGAGATAGTATGGTATTTACACATGAAAGTTTGATTTATTTCACTTATAAATATGGTCTCAAGTTGCATCCATTTACTTATAAAAGTCTCAATGCAGACTCCAGGAAGAGAAAGAGATGTGCCTCTCAAGATCCCACCACGTTGGGTCAGGGAGGATCCAAACAGAAGACAACTAGCCTGCCTTCCTGGTGAGTATGCGTGACCAGCGTGGACTCCAGGAATAGAAAGAGATGTGCCTCTTGAAAACCCACCACATTAGGGCCAGGGAGGCTCCAACCAGAAGACAAGTAGCCTGCTTTCCTGGTGAGTGTGTGCGGCTGGTGCGGACTCCAGGAAGAGAAAGAGATGTGCCTCCCATAGGCCTACCAGCATGCAGGCTAAGTATCAAGGACATCCCCCTCTGCCCTGTAAGCAGCCTGCTGGTTTGGAGGACTGCCTAAGTTGATAGCAACTACATTACATAAAGCAACTAAATGCTTGTATTGTTCAGTTGATTTTGCAGGGCTGGAGCTGGCAGTCTGAGCATCTCTTGGGAAGATGATAGTGTGCAATATAGCAAATATGGGGGATTCTCTTCTGTCTTGTCTTTGAGGCCCAGTATTGTTCTCATTTTTTTGCTTTATTCTGATTAATTTTTTTTGCTTTATTTCATATTCTGTTTTTATTGGTTTTGTTGTGGTTTGTTTTTGGTGTGATTTTGCTATACCTGATGGAATGGTCAGCTATTCTGAAAATAACAAGATATACTATAGTAGCCATTGTTTTCCTAGTATCTTTCTTTGAAGTTCTGTACCAGTTCTGCTGCTTTGTTTTGATTAACTTTGTTCTGTTGGATTTTACTATCTTTAAAAAAAAACTCAGTGCAATCTTTCTTTATATCTGAGTAGTACTCCATTGCATAGAAATACCACATCTTTTTTATGCATTCCTTGATTGATGGGTACTTGGGTTGTTTCCAAGATTTGGCTATTACACATTGGGTTGCTATAAACATGGGTGCACATGCATCACGGTCCTATAACATTTTGAATTCTTCTGGGAAAATGCCCAGATGTGGGACAGCTGGGTAAAATGGAATCTCTAATCCTAGCTTCCTGAGGAATCTCCACACTGATTTCCATAGTGGTTGCACCAGCCTACACACCCACCAACAGTGGAGAAGAGTTCCTTTTCCTCCACAGCCCCTCCAGCATTTGTTATTGGTTGATTTCTTGATCTTGGCCTTTCTTTCTGGGGTGAGATGGAATCTCAGTGTTATTTTAATTTGTGTTTCCCAAATGACCATTGATGTTGAACATTTTTTCATATATTTATTTGCCATTTGTGTTACTTCATCTGGGAAGTGTATATTCATCTCATCTGCCAATATTTGAATTGGGTCTTTGTATTTTGGGGGCCTGATTTTTAAAAATTATTTGTATGTTTTAGATAGAAGTCCTGTGTCTGAGGGACAGTTGGCTAAGGTATTTTCCCAATTTGTGGGTTTTCTTTTCACTCTATTGGAGATTTTCTTCGACATGCAAAAACTTTTTAATAAGATGAGATTCCAGTTGTTGATTCTGGGAAGTATTTCCCGTGCAGTTTGATTTTTGCTCATGAACTCTCTGCCTACCCTTTGCCATCAAGATTTTTTACCTACTTTGTCTTCCAGCAGGTTTAGTGTCTCTGTTTTAATATTCAGATCTTTGATTCATTTTGACTTTAGTTTAGTGCATAATGATAGACATGGGTCTAGTTTTAGTTTTTAGCATATGGAAAACCAATTTTTCCAGTACCACTTATTAAAGAGGTTATCTTTATTCCAGTGTACATGTTTGGCCCCTTTGTCAAAGATGAGGTGACTGAATGTGTTTGTAGTTGTGGCTGTATCTTCTAACCTATTCCATTGGTCTTCAGGTTGTTTTTATTCTAGTACCATGCTGATTTTATCACAGTAGCTTTGTAATATAATTTCAAGTCTGGAATTGTGATGCCTCCTGCCTTACCTTTGTTGCTCAGAATTGCCTTTGCTATTCTAGGTCTCTTCTGGCTCCCGATGAATTTTTGGGATTGTTTCTCTAGCTTTGTGAGGTATGCAAGTGGTATTTTGATTTGAATTGCATTAAAACTGTATAGTAATTTTGGGAGAATGGCCATTTTCACAATGTTTGTTCTTCGTATCTATGAACAGGGAATATCTTTCCTTTTTCTGAAATCCTCTTTGATTCTCTTTTTCAGAGTAGTGTAATTTTCATTGTAAAGATCTTTTACTTCCTTTGTTAGATTGATTCCTAAGTATTTCATTTTTTTGGATGCTATAGTGAAGGGTATGGTTTCCCTTATTTCTCTCTCAGTGAGTTTGTTGTTTGTGTACCAGAAGGCTATTGATTTTTGAGTGTTGATCTTGTATCCAGCAATACTACTGAATTTGGTTATTACATCTAGAAGTCTTTCAATGGAATTTTGGGGCTCTTCTATGTAAAGTATCATATCATCTGCAAATAATGATAATTTACCTTCTTCCTTTCTCATCCTTATTCCTTTTATATCTCTCTTGTCTAATTGCTCTTGCTAATGTTTCCAGCACTATACTGAGTAGGAGTGGTGATAATGGACAATGTCTTGTTTCTGATTTTAGGCTGAAAGTTTTCAGTTTTTGTCCATTTAGTAAGATGTTGACTGTTGGTTCATGATATATGGTTTTTATCAGCTTGAGGTAGAGACCATCTATTCTGATTTTCTGTAGGTTTTTTTTTTTTTGTCATGAATGAGTGTTGGATTTTGTCAAAAGCTTTTTCTGCATCTATTGAGATGATCATGTGATTCTTGTCCTTGGTTCTGTTGATATGGTGTATTACATCTATTGATTTGCATATGTGGAACCATCTCTGTGTTCCTGGGATGAATCCTACTTGATCATGGTGTATAATTATCCCGATCACTTGTTACATTCTATTGTTTATTTCCTATTTCATCATATCTGGAGGCCCATCATACTAAACTTAACTATTGATTAAGGTAGTTTATGAAAAATGTATTTTTAGCAAAGGTACAGTTTCTCCATTGTAAATCAGTAAGTGCTCCATGGGAGGATTCTTTGTTATGTAAATAATATGAATATCCTGTTTCCCAGCAAACTTTCATCCTATGATTTCAACATTAGTGATGATCCTTATCTACGTCAATTAGGATATTGTCTCTGTCTAGTAATTATGTTTCCTTTTAATCCACTGATACTCAGGGATACACAGGGATTGTCCCACACCTTTATTTTTGCTCAAATTATACTTTCCTCATTTGATCATACTTTGTGCCATTCTTTTTAAACTTTTGACAAAGTTTCACGTCCCAGAGTTGAAATGATTTGGATCCCCATTCTTTTCTTTTTAATTTTTTTGTGTGATACTTGGGATCAAATCTGGGACAATTATGCTGAGCTACATTTCTACCCTTTTAAAATTTTTATATCAAGACAGGGTCTTGCTAAGTTTCTAAGTTGTCCGAGCTGGGCTCAAACTTGCAATCCTCCTGTCTCAGCTTCTCAGAGTCCTGGGACTACAGGCATACCACTGCTCCCAACCTGGAGTCCCATTGTTAATGAGGTTGTTTGTCAGAATATGTATTACATTTGTCTTGGTTACTTTTTACTCATTGCCGAGATGAAATACCTGACACCCAAAATTAGGGAAGGAAAGGTTTATTCTTACAGTTTTTCAGGAGTTTCAGTCCATACTTAAGTTGGCTCCAAGATAGCGTGGCATGGCGGGCCTGTTGTTCACGGCGGCTGCAAGCTGCAAGCCGCAAGCCACGCTGGTGAGAGAGAGAGACACGGAAGCAGAAGAAAGAAGACCCGCCTTCCCTTACACTGTATGTCGGCTCCACCCCTGGGCGGGTACAGCAAACCGAACACAAGTAAGCCCCAGTCTTAGCCGCATCAAAAGTATGTGAGGACTTGGGGGACATAGCATACCCAATACAACATTGTTATTTTCAATTTGTTTCCCACATTCTCTAACAAACAGGAAATTTTTACTTGAAGGACTGAGTGAGAGTCAATATAAGGAATAAAACAATTACTTTTTTTTATTTTAAAGAGGAAAAGGATAAAAATAACAATGAAATGGAATTTCAAAACAGTTTAGTAGGAGAGTTACAATAATTAATACATTGCTTATTGTTGTCTTCATAGTAGTTATTCAGAGTACAAGACATACCCATGATATCTTATCCAAACAATATTAGCACAAAACTTTCTTTTCAATGAACTAAGAGAAACTATCTACATATCTTAACTATCTTGTGCATAAATATATTTTTCTTTTTCCCTTTCTTCCTGTTCCCTTTCCTTCATCATAGTTTGTCTCTTCTTTTGAACAGTTTCTTCTCAATTCACAATGTGTATTTTACATTTTGTATGTTATTTACTCATTTAGTGTCTCACACTAGCGAGACAATACAATGTTTGCACATATGGATCTGATTTATTTCACTTTTGAGTGTGGTCTCCAGGTGTAGCCATTTACCTATAAAAGTCTCCAGTTTATCTTTCTTTATGGCTGAGTAGTATTCCATTACCTGCATTAAAAATCCCCAAATTATTTTTTTTTATTTATTCCTCGGTTAATGGGCATTTGAGTTGTTTCCAAGATTTAGCTATTACAAATTGGGCTGCTATAAATATAGGGCACATATTTTGCTATGGTATGATGTTTTCACTTCTTCTGGAAAGATACCTGCAAGGGGATTAGCTGGGTTGAATGGGTCCTCTAATCCTAGTTTTTAAAGGAATCTCTATACTGATTTCCACAGTGGTTGCATCAATCCCATCAACAATGTGGAAGGATTCTTTTTCCTCACAACCCCACCAGCATTTGTTATTGCTGAGTTTTTGATGACAGCCATTCTTTCTGGAGTGAGATCTCAGTGCTGTTTAAATTTTCATCTCTTTGAATGATCAATGATGTTGAACATTTTTTCATGTATTTATTTGCCATTTGTACTTTTTCATCTGAGAAGTACATATTCATCAGATGCTCATTTTTAGATTGGGTCTTTGAATTCTGGGTGGGGGTCTGATTTTTTTCAATTCTTTATTTGTTCTAGATTGAAGTCCTTTGTCTGTCAGACAACTGGCTGTAATTTTCCCTCACTCTGTGGGTTGTCTTTTCACTCTGTTGATGATTTCCTTTGTTGTGCAAAAACTTTTTAGTAAGCTGAGATCCCAGTTGTTGATTCTTTGTAATATTATCCTTGAAGCCTGGGTTTTGTTCATAAGGTCTCTGTCTACACCTATGTCTTTGAGATTTCTACCTATTTTCTCTTCCAGTAAATGTAGTGTTTCTGTTTCAATATTTAGACCTTCAATTCATTTTGACATTAGTTTTAGTCTTCAGCATGTGGAATGCCAGTTCTTCCAGGAGCTTTTATTAAAGAGACTATCTTTCTCCCAGTGAACATGTTTGGCCTCCAAGATAAGGTGACTGAATGTGTTTGGGATTATGTCTTTATCTTCTATCCTGTTCCACTGATCCTCAGGCCTGTTTGTTTGTTTGTCTGTTTGTTTGTTTTTTGCCTATACCATGCTGATTTTATCACAGTAGCTTTGCAGTATAATTTCAGGTCTGGGATTGTGATTTCCTCTGACTTGTCTTTATTTCTGAGAATTGCTTGTACAATTCTAGGTCTCTTCTCTTTCCAAATGAATTTTAGGAATGTTCTCTCTAGATCTGTGAAGCATGTTAATGGTATTTTGATTGGGATTGCATTAAATCTATATAGCAGTTTTGGGAGTAGGGTCATTTTTACTATGTTGGTTCTTCCTATCGAAGAGCAAGGAATAGCTTTCCATTTTCTGATATCCTTTTTGATCTCCTTTTTAGGGTACTGCAATTTTGAATGTATAGATCTTTTATTTCCTTTGTTAGATCAATTCCTAAGCATTTCGGTTTTAAAATGCTTTTGTGAAGGCTGTGCTTTCCTTAATTACTCTTTCTGTGAGTTTGTTGCTTGTAAACAGGAATGCTATTGATAATTGAGTGCTGACTTTGTATCCTATTACACTGTTGAATTTGGATATTAAATCTTCAAGTTTTTTGGTGGAGTTTTTGGAGTTTTCTGTGTAGAGTATCTTGTCTTCCGCAAATAATGGTAATTTAACTTGTTTCTTTCCTATCTTTATTCCTTTTATTTTTTCCTCTTGTCTAATTGCTCTGGCTAATGTTTCCAGAACTATATTGAATAGGAGTGGTGATAATGGACCTCTTTGTCTTGTTCCTGATTTTAGAGTGAAAGCTTTCAGTTTTTGACCATTTTATTGATGTTAGCTGTTGGTTTATTATATATGACTTTTGTAAGATTGATGTAAAGACCATCTCTTCCAATTTTTGGTAAGGTTTTTATCATGAATGTGTGTTGAACTTTGTCAAATGCTCTTTCTGCATCTGTTGAGATGGTCATATGATTTTTGTATTTGGCTCTGTTAAAATGATATATTACATTTATTGATTTGCATATGTTGAACCATCCCTGCATCCTGGAAGGAATCCTACTTGGTCATGATGAATAATATTCTTGATGATTTGCTGTATTCTGTCTGTCAATGTCTTAGTAAGTATTTTTCATCCATTTTCATTAGAGAGATTGGCCTGTAGTTTTCTTTTTAGTTGAGTTCTTCTCTGGTTTTGGAATCAGGGTAATATTTACTTTCAGAAATGATTTTGGAATCGCTACTTCCCTCTCAATTTCTTTAAAGAGTTTCAGCATTAGTGGCATCAGTTCTCTAAATTTCTTACAGAATTCAACTGTGAATCTGTCAGGGCCTGGACTTTTCTTTGTTGGTAAATTTTTTATTACATTTTCAATTTCATTGGCTGATATTGGGTTATTTAGAATTTTTGTATCTTCTTAATTTAGTTTTGGCAATTTGATTGTGTCAAGGAATTTGTCCATTTCTTTTGTGTTTCCCATCTTATTAGAATATAGGTTCTCATAGTGGTATTGATGAGCTCCTGGATTTCTGTGGAATCTGTTGTACTTTCTCCCTTTTTATTCCTAATTGCTTGAGTTTGCAAAATAGTTATATCTAAAAATCAAATTTACATTTGGGTACACTTTGAAT